>PVHY01008185.1:0-31875 GCA_004024945.1 Uropsilus gracilis
AAAAAAAAAAAAAAAAAAAAAAAAAAAAAAAAAAAAAAATCTCACCACTTTTTCCTGCTCTTCTACTTTTTTCTCCTTTCCCACAAACCTCCAGTGAAAGATAATAGGTCAAGTTCCCACGGACACTGAGAATGTCCAGTCTTCTTCCAGTTCTACTTTTGACCCTGCAGAATGGCTGTGGAGGGCAGCTACCAGCACATCCTTATTTTCTCCTTCTCCCTTGGGTCTCCAGGGATTTTCTACGCTGAATTTTGCAAGACACACTTTTGGCCTAGGCCCTACTTCTTCCTACCTCGCACTTCTCCGCACTTCTACGGGTCAAGAATGTGCACTTCATTACCCAAAGTGCCTGAAGTCACTAACTTGACTGCAGAGGAAGGAGAAACAGGCATGCAAACAGTGAGCTATGCAAGAAAGAATTCAGTTCTTAGCACCCCAGGCACAACTCTGCATAACAAATCCAGTTCTGAACTTGGGTAAAATAAAGAGCAAATGGGGAAAACAGTGACTATTAAATTAGTCAGTTACAGTCGCTCTGAGGAGGAGTTACCTTGGAAATTTCTCTCTGTGGGACACCAAAAGCACTATGCATGTTAGACCAACTTCCCCCTCGCATGCCCTTTCAATGATGCAATGACCATTAACTGACCACAATTTTCCCTGAGCCAGCTGGATCCTGTAAAAATCTGCCGCTGCTCCCCACTCCAGATGGCATGGTGAAGTTGAATTGGTTGTTTGGTGCTTCGCTGTCATCGTCAAAGCAGAACTTGTGCAGCTCCAGAAGTATCTTCCCCCTGGCTGCTCTTTCAGGCACTGTAATGCTGGCAAGAGACATGACTCAGTAGTTTGCCCAACCAATGGCGATGGCATGCTCCTTCTAATACAGGCCGTTGGCTAGACACCTCTGCTTTCATTTCAATTCAAAGCAAGTTCCAGATGACTGCAGTAAACCCCTAACTGGGGTCCCTGCTCTGCCCTTGCCTCCTGTCAGACTTTTCTTAACACAGCCAGAGGGATCCTGTTAAAAGTGTTGTCAGATCATGTCATTGCTCTGCTCCTAAGTTCCACACGGCTCCTCGCTTCATTCAAAGTTCTCACTTTCTTCTCCAGAACCCACTTGATGTGCCGTTACCCCCATTCCCTAGCTCCTTCCAGTCTGCACTCATCTCCTGCTAACTCCTTCACTCTGCCCCATGCACTGGCCTCCTGGTGCTCTTTGACCATGCTGCAGGGGGTGGCCTGGGTGTCATCACCCTTTCCCACAAATCTCCATATGGCCTGCTCTTTTACTCTGCAGTCTTTAATAAAAGTCATTTTTCGGGGAGGCTACTTCATCTACCAGATTCAAAATGCCAATGACCCCTGTCTGTTGCTTTGTTTTTAATTCTTAGTACTTATCATTTTCCAACATATATTGCCAAAATACTACATAGTTTCCAATGTACTGCACAGGCATAGTTATCTTGTCTGTTGCCAGTTTTTCTCCAGAAAGTAAGCTCAGGAGAACAGGGATTTTCATCTGCTTTTTCTTGACATGCTCATCAAATTGTTGAATACATGAGTGGTCGTTTAGGAGAATAGTACAGTATGAAAAAGAATATAAGAGAAATATAAAGTCTGCCCCTGCCTATAGTTGTTTATCATCTGGGTAGGGAATATCCCTATATCTGCTCACCTCCCATGCTTCAAAGATCGATCTTTATGTGTATCCTGAGAGTTTTAATGTCGTAGAAGGAATCCTAACATTCTAGTATCACTCACTCAGTAGAGACTCATTAGGAGTTGAATCTAAGGGTACTAATCTCAGTTAAAGCCAGACTCCAGGCAAATAATACAAAAGAATAAAACTGCCCCAAACTCAAAGCCACCTTGACATGGGAGACTAAGGAAAAATGATGAATACCTCTAGGCTTCAACTCATCGAGTGACTTTATCATGTCTCCAGGTTTTAGTTTTTCCATCTATAAAATGGAAAGACATGTCATGTCTGCATTTGCTACATACTAAACTGGCCCAAAATTTAATGGCTTTAAAACAATAAGCATTTATTATTCCTTATAATATTAAGGATTATTATTTAATTCTTTTTATTCTAGTTCAACCTGATGGTCTTGATGGATACGGCAACCAGACGGGTTGGATGGTCTAGGATGATCTTGCTCCCAAGTCCAAAGGGAAGATGGTTGATCTCTGCCACATGTTGTCTCTCACCCTTCATATCTCTGCAAAGACTAGTCTGGGCTCTTCAAATGGAAATCTCAGGTTTCCCAAAGTAGCAAAAGAAGGCCAGGTCTCATGCACACATATTGCTCAATCCTCTACTGTGCCATTTGTGAGTGTTCCAATGGCCAGTGTCACTTACATAGTCAAATCAAGTTCATAATCAAGGAGAGGAAGGAACATTCCCTCTCACTATGGGAGGAATAGTAAAAGCACATTGCAAAAGTGCATGCACATTGGCAGAGGGAAAATTTCCACTGGTTTTTCACAGGTTATTTTGTTTTGCTTTTGCTACCTACCTCAAACATGTTTGCCTCATGCAGAATTTTTTACAAATACATATTGTGGCTGCTATGAGAATGTGTCTGAAAGACCTTCAGTCATGGGGACATACAATGAACACAGATCCAGCTGCTGTGCCCCATCATTGCTGTCCTGAAACCCACCACTATGATGCCATGAGGCTACATGCCAATGATGGTGTGCTAGCTCTTAAGACAGACCCATTCCTGTCCTAGGACAGTTGACTTCAGTTCCAGGACTCCTGGATGTCCTAGATGAGCTTCTAGATGGCACAGCAGACTGAATCACTTCCACCCCTTCCTTCCCTCTTTCCTTCACTCTGGTCAGACTGTATCATGATCTCATGACTTTCCTAGCTAGTCCAGTTCTCTTCCCACCTTCTCCCATTTCCTTGATAAAATGCTGTCTTGGCATTTAATCCTGTCTTGGCATCTTGTTCTGGGAGCACAGATTAACCTATAGTCAATGCTCTAACCCTTTCTAACATGACCTTTCTCTGCAATCACACTATACTCCCATCTACCTCCAGATCATCTCTTAGTTAAGTGGGTTCTGGAGTCTGCAACATGGAGCAAAGGCAGACAGCAGTAATGAGCACATGAACATAAGTGTGTTTGCTTCTAGAAAGAAGTTTATCTGACAGGTGTCACTGAAACATCCTGATGCCTCATGAATGAAGATCATCTCTTGGTTTCAGTTGGATCAGCATCCAAGCATTTCCATTCCTTTCTTGATTGTACAATGCCAGCTCTTATTCATACATGCTTAGAAAGATACCACTTAGCAAACACCAATTCCATGCTGGAGCTTACTGTTCACTTTAAAAACACTATCTCTATTCCCTCCTCTCCAAGAGGTTTGTCTTCTTGTCCCCATTTTACAGATGCAGAAAGAGTGGTTGTGAGTGGTTCCAACACCTATCCAAGAAGCTCATGGATCTGTCATGATTTTCTACTCTGTGTTAGTGTCACTGTGAGTTTTACTGTATGTTCCATCCATGAGTCTCCAGGTCCTCCTGAGTCTTTGTGGGGAATCCAGGCTAACTGCAGAAACCTGGAGGTTGCATTCTCCAGAGAATGGTGAGTCCTGAAGCCAGATATTTCCCCCACCGCAGAGGAGGCCTGCACGCCCAGCCCCTCGCCCAGCCCCTCGGGCCTGCCTGGCATGTTCTTTTCATTTTTCCCTGACACTTGGCATTTGTCCCCTAAATGCGTGACTTGGAAAGCCACTCCCCCTCATTCATCAAGGCCTGCTCCCAGCCATCTGACCAGAGCTTTCCATCTGCACACAAAGGTGACTGGCTGGGTCTAGGTCTGCATCTGTGACCTTCTCTGCCTCTGGCTCCCAAACAGCTTGCTTAGCTCTTTCAGCTGAGCACCTCACAATTCACAAGGGGCGGGGCCGGGGGGGGGGCAATGTCACCATACCTTTGATGCCTCCTTGGGGCCCCGAGCTCATTCATCACTAGCCTGGGAAAGTCAAGGAGCAGGCTCCTTGGGGTGGTGAGGACCCACAAGACATCCCAGCCTGCAGTCATTACCTCCTCTACTCCACTGGGTGTTGGCGCCTGCTCACAGAGGGGGGAGGGGGGTGGGGAGCAAGCCAAGAGCCCCAAGGAAGGAATAAACACTCAGGCTTCAAAGACTGCAGCTCAGTCCATTGCCCAGGCCTGCTCTGACCTGCCCGGGCCTGCTCTGACCTGCCCAGGTTCCTGTCTGGGCATGGAGTGGAGTTCTAAGAATGGGAGGATAGCGAGTGAGGTCCAAATCAAGGTTTTCTAGGCCCTGGGATGTGGAAATGAGGGTAGGGTTTGGAGCAAAGGCTTCCATTTCTGGACTGAGGTAGAAGTTTGGCTTTCAAAAGATGACTCTGAGCTACTCTCTCTGGAAGAGTCCAGAGGAAGGACTTAAATATCTAGAGTTCCCTTCTGTAATAAATACAATTAGTCCAGTTACCGGCTAGCATTGACCTCCAGAGCTGATTCAGAAAGATTAGCAAGTGGGAGTCTGTATGGGCCTGCCTGTCCAAGATATTGAAAGTACGGTTTTACCAGCTGACGTGGAGTGCAGTCTGTGAGCTGTCACCACACACATGAGGGTCTCGGGACTGCAGGAACCACAGCATGAATTTGACAGAATGCATTAAAGGCAAGAAAACTGACAAGTCAGGCTGGACAGCACCTGACTTCCAGTCATGCACACTGGAGTTCTTACTCCTCAGCTCTTACGCCCATATCCGACCTCTCAGAGAAGTGGAACAAGGAAGAACAGGGAACCTAGAAAGAAGGACCATGAGGAGGGGAATTCTCCAGGATGCCTGAAGTCATGAGATTTTCAAAGAAAGCAGAAGCAGCTCCACACAGGCTCCGTCTCAGCCCCAGAGCCAGACCTTGCTTCACAGGGATGGGGTTGGTGTATTATGGGGGCAATGTATGGAAGCCACAGTCCTGACTACCCATGGCAACCATACCAACCCTCAAACACACTGTGAGGGCATACCCCAGCTTACAGCTGGGCTAAGAACCTGGTCAAGGACATTACTGACTATTGGGGCTTCAGTGGGGAGCAGATGGAAAATTCAGGTAATTCTAGGAGGGTTCAGTACAGGAACTGAAGCTGTGACCCCAAGATGGGAAGTGCATTAGTCCCCAATATGGGCAGTATATTTGTTCATAAAATTTTGACATTGCATTAGCTGTGTCTGAAAAACACTGAGGTAAAAAGACCTAAACAGGAAGGGTACTTTTACTTTGTTGCAAATTTCCAGTGTGGACCAGGAAGAGAGAATGTATCACCTAGAGCTGTGTAGAGGGAAATTGGGGCCTTTAGTTTTGGGGAGAAAGGAAAAAAAAGATATAAAAAGAAAGGAGCAGAGATTAGGACACGGACTTTTGGGAAGGAGAGAAAAAAGACAAGTTTGGAGAGCTTGGAGGTTTTGACACCTATACAATTTTCAACTGCGTCACTACCCCTGTATCATAACTATCACAGAGGTGCACACAGTGTATGTGGAAATACCTCAGGTAAGTAAGAGTGAGGCGCCGGGCACGGTAGCTCATGCCTGTAAGCTTCAGCCTATGAAGTGGCCGGGGCTAGGGATCGTGATTCGAGTTTCGCCTGAGGCCCGTAGCGAGACCTAGTTCCAAAAAAATAGCTGGGCGTGGTGGCGCGCACCTGTAATCCCAGCTACTTGGGAAGCTGAGGCTAGGGATTGCTTGAGTCTGTGGTACCCCGGGCAACAAGAGCCTGCAGTTCCACCGGCAAAAATAGCGAGACCTAGTCTCAAAAAAAAAAAAAAAAAAGGAAGAGTGAGGCTCCTCACTATCTGGACCCAGAGGAGTCAGTGGAAGGAGAAGTAGTTCCTGAAACCAGAACACTAGGACAAAGAAGACTATGTGCTGAGGTTTGCCTTTTAGGGACAGAGACCTTAAGCAGCCAAAAGGAAGGGATCCAGGAGCTAATTATTCAATTTCTTCACCCAACTTCCCCCCTGGGCTTCCCATGGGCCCACCAGATGATGCAGGGTAATGAAAGTGGTTGATGTTTTTGCAGTCTCCTGGGTCCCAGGGCAGGATACAGGAGGCTAAAGGCTGTGTCCAGAGCCAGGTTTAACTGCCAGATTCCAGGCCACACTGATGCTCAGCATTATGCAGGGAGAGCAGGGAAACATCTTTAAGCATGATAAAGACACCACTATTTCTATTTTTCCCCTGGGCAACCTTTGTCTAGGGTCCTTTGTCCTTTGCAAGGACTACCACGTATTGCAGCTAGGTCCAAAGTCACCAAAAGTCAACTTGCAAAACCATAAATAAACTTACTGTGCGACTCTCTCCATGGACCCAATGAAGGTAAGACCTACTCTCAGCTTCAGCCTCGCTCTAGATGCACTCTGCAGCTCTAGCAGTAAGGGTCCCTGTAAGGCCCCCAGGAGAGACTCTGCAAACTTGTAGTAAACTGGAGACTAGTTATTATGAAGTCACAGATAAAACTAACCTGGGAAATTACTAACCTGCAGCATTTAGACAAAATTGTTAGTTGAAGGGCAGTATGTTTTTTTAAAAGGCTAATGAACCCAGAAACACAAAGGACTTTATTTTATAATAACAGTGAATAGATTGTGAGACAAAGAACAGGTCATAATATACAAGATAACCTGCACCCCACTTGTATCTACGTTTCCCCCCTTTCTGTTGCCCTTAGTTCATGTGCAATCCAGTTGTGTAATGTGAATTAGAGGCTTTGTTTTGTTTTAAGTAAATACTTAGTTTGATTTACTCATATTACTGGTGGAGTGTTTCTCTGGGAGCTCCAGTTACTAATCCTAAGTCTCAAGCATCTATTATAACTGCTAACTAACCACACTGTCTTGCCACTGGTGGCAATAAATAAAGAAAAGGTACAGTCCAGAGAGGGTCTAACAAGTCCCTATGGTACTTTTCACCAACAGAGATGAACGTGTTATAGAAAGGAGTAAAATGAAAAATATTTTTTAACTGAGCAAGAAACTGGAGAAGAAAGACAATGAAGAGGAAAGAAAATGAAAGACAGGGAAGAAAAAATGAGGATGCAAGGAAAACCTATCAATTAAATTGGATAGTTCCAGCCTACTTACTTTAGTGAGCCATTTCCCCAAATGCTCATTATTTTTCAGTTCCTCCTAAGAATATAGCAGAGAAACTAAAGGGTTGAGGGCCACCATAGTGTTGAGACCACAGCACAGCCTCAGAATGCGAATACCTGAACATGGACTTAGTACAAGCAGCAGGGTTGTCATTGATGTCTTCCACAATGAAGGTGATCTGCATGCGATTCTCCTGACCCCCGAAGGGTCTATCCTTCACCAGAACTTCCAGGGAAATGGCAGGATGTTGCCTTAATTCGCCTGCATCTCTGTCTAGCCTGTGAGCCACATGGATGGTACCAGTCACTGAGAAGACAAAGGTAGAACACGCATCCTTGAAGTAAGATGAAGAATCAAGGTAGCTAGAGACTTGGAGTACATGGGAAAGAACACTCGGGGGTGAGGCTGCCTAACAGAGAAGCTCCTGTATACAAACACATTTTTTTAAAAATTCATGTTAAGTTTCTATAGTAGGCAGTTGTTGGGGTATCTGGCCCACCCTTTCGAGAATTTTCCACCACAACCTTTAGGGTTGGGCCTCTGGCAGCAGCCCCTACTCATAGTTGCATGGAAGGTAAGATAGTTGATCCCACCTTGACCCACTGAGCTCTCTCACCAGAGAGTTTATAACAGTGGAGCTCCCACAGGCAAGTCAAGGTCAAGGGGTCAGTTCCTACCCCTGAGAACAGCCCTGTTTCGCTCCTTCTCATGAGATACCAGTAGCCTACTGACAGGTATCTGCTACCTTTTATTGTCTTCTTAAGGTTAAACCTGCCTTGGGTTCTATAATGAGCAACCAGAGAGTTTTAATAAATTTGCTCCCCCAAAGCCACTGTATTTGTTAAAAAATATGTTTTGCAATCCTACAGTGAACAGAATTCTAAGCTATGGTTGCCCACCACTATGCTGTCAGCTCAGTGGGGCACTTGATAAAAAGGTTTTCCAGGGTGCAGCATCATGATTGCCTCTGCCTGACTCTCCAGAGAAAAGTTGTCCTTCACCCTAAAACCTGAGCTAGCCCCAACTCAAGCACTGTGTAGTGAAGTTCTTTTTGGTGATGTAATAGAGAACAGCAAGACAGCACAGCCTAGGAGAGAAGAGGGAAGGTTCTGGAGTTGCTGGCTTCAGTTTGTATCTTTTTTTTCATAACCTAGGAGTTGTGAGACTTTTGCTAAATCACTTACCCTGTCCAAGTCTCCAAGCCAAAATTTCCTCATCTGTAAAATGTGCATTATGATAGTTCATTGGGTTGCTGTGCTACATTTAGAGAGAAAGCATGTGAGCCACTGAACATAGACAGGAAGGAGAAACTCTCCTTCCCTACACTGAGATATTTAGATGGGAAGATAACTCCCAATAATGCAGCAGATCAATCTAGATTAATGTTGTTCAGAAGCATAAGCATCAACCATAGGCTACTTAACCCTTGAAATATTGAGTGGCCTGAATTTAGATGTCCAGTAATTACATAAGGCACAACAAATTTTGAAAATATTGTAAAAATGTAAAATATCTCATTAATGATGTAAATGTTAATGACAGGCTACTAGGATAATATTTTGTTTATTCTGGGTTCAATAAAATGCCTTATTAAAATTAATTCCACCTGCTTCTTTCCACTTTGTAAAAACCTAGCTCCTGGGGAATTTAAAATTACATCTGTGACTGTATTTTGTTTCTACCAGATAGCACACAGCAGAAGACCTCAGTATGCCCTCAGGACATGAACTCATACATCCTACACACCCATCTGCTGCAAAGGTGAAGGATGGTACCACTATCCACACTGTTCAGCGTGCCCAGTACATATGCCAGCTGCTTGTAACATGGCTAGCTCCCTGGTAACTTACAATACTCCTGACAGACAGGCATGCCCCAGACCAGGAAACTGCTAAAATATTTGTAAACAGTCCAAAGGAATTAAAGGATGCATATACAGGGACCACATGTGTGTATGTGTACAAGTACATGTGTGAGACTTACACTGATTGATCATGAAGTATTTGTTAACAGTAGTGAAACTGTAGAACAGGAAGTTGGTCAGAGCTTTGTCATCTGGGTCCTCAGCTGTGATATTGGCCACAATTGTTCCTAGACTCAGCTCCTCAGGAATCTTATACACTCTCTTTGGGCTGGAAGAGAATTACAGCAGACACAGCTAATTTTCATGGGCACATGAGGGTGGAGTCTGGGAGGTGGGTATTTTGGTGAGTGCTAAATATAGTGCTGAACTGTCGAAGTTGCATCAACATGCTGAGAGAGGGAACACTTCAGCTCAAAGGAGGGGTGACTGGCTTCTGTATTTCCAGAGAGCACATCCCCATGGCTGTGAAGAAATTGCCGTGCTGTTATTGCAACGATTTACATTGACCTTTCTCTCTGACTCCATGCACACCGGACACCATTTCAGATCAGCTGTGGCAGGAGCATCTTTTAAAAATAAGGATAGCTGACCTATATAGCCTTCCTCTTCTCTCCTCCCAATTCTTTTGTGAAAGTTTCCAGGGTTATTTTAAACATCCATTTGGACACAATGTCCAGGACTATAGATTCCTGATGGCTATCCCTCAGCTACCACCAGGAGTTGAATTAATCCAGGAGTTGGATTAATTGCATTTATTCTAGTACCTTTGCTCACTTTTCCTTCCTTCTTTCTTCTCCTTCAGGTGTCAGGAGGCAAAATTTATGTATAGAAAGGGTGCACATTCCAGAGTTGCACCGCCACAGGCCGATACCTAAATGGAATCACCTCCTCAGCAAAAGACATAGTCAGCACACCCACTTGCAAGGATAATTCCCTCAATGTGACTCCAGTTACCAACTTACCCATTTCTCAGATCTCCTCTGGCTTTAGAAAAGGCTGATAATAAGACAGTTTCAAAGTTTTAACGTCATACTTTGGGTAAACTGAGTAATTTGAATGCACCAGAGAGGCTAATTGTTTAACTCTGTGGGAAGTCCTTTCGGTAATGTAGTCAGTGGGACAAAGAGTCACCTAGAATATATCAGTTTCTAAGTTTGGACTTTTCAAAATGGGATTCACCTTAAGAGGGACTGCTATACTGTAGACTGAAATGATTACATTCAACTCATGAATTCAGAATGTTTTGCAACAAGGACTGCTTTGCACCATTCCTGTGGGGCCAGAAGAAGGAAAAGGGAAACTCTGACTGGAACTAGGTCATCCCCTACTAGGCCTTCCCGGCTCACCAGCGTGGCCCCCATTCATGAAGGTTCCTGTAGGTACACCCTACCCATTGTCAGGGGACAGTTATTTTGGTGATGGAAGAGGCCTCCCCAATTCTCTGGGTCTCCTCCTACCCAGTGCTCCACTGACCAGGCAGTTAATCCACTTACTCACCTGACACACCCCCTTCTCCCAGAATCTGTACTGCTGGCCCCTGATGAACCCAGGAAGAGAAAAGTGGGTGGGAACAAAGAGGTGGCATAGCAAAAGCCAAAACCAGAGCCAGAGAAAAAAGGAAGGCAGCACCTAAGGCTGGACTAAGTCCTTACGTCCATGGGCGAGAGCTCCTGTCCCTAGTAATGGGTTATATTCTTCCTTTGGTTGCTATGAATGGGTTCTGTTAACTTCCAACAGAGAGCACACTAACCTGCCCAAGCTACCTTCAAGACCTTGCCCGTGCCACTCCAGGTGTGATCCCTAGATTTCTAACAGGCTCTCTAGATGGAGAGGTTGAAGCTGGAACTCAGACTCATCCAGACTACTGAATCAGGATCTGCATTTCCACAAACTGTCAGGGGGGGTTGTATGTACTTTAAAGTTTGAGAGCTATTATGAGGTTCTCAGCTGGGGACGATTATGTCCTGGAGACATTTTTTGGCTGCTACTGCTAGGAGAGAGGGTTATTATTGGCATCTAAAGGCCAACACTGCTGCTAAACACCCTACAATGTACACAACAGCCCCCCACAAGGAAGCATTCCACTCAAAATGTCAGCAGTGCAGCTGTTGAAAACACCTGCCCTGCAGATTCATCCCCTCTCATCATCTGTGTACTCCAGGAAATCAGGTCCCCATGAAGGGGATGGGGCAGGCTATTGGTGTAAAACATTCCTTCCTTGGCTGACCTGATATTGAATCTGGCAGATGGCAAAATCTTTGATTTATTGTGTTTGGGGATCCGAAGCCCAAGTAGGCATAAAATAACAATCAACATAAAGATCTATTCAAAGCACAGTAAAGCCAAGGGCCCTGCAACTACCCAGAGAGTGTAAAGCTTTAGAACCACTTCATTCCTACACCTTCTCCCCCATGACACCAGATCACAGAGCCTGGTCGGAAGCAGCAAGGGACAGGGCCACACTCCGGGGAAAGGGTATGAATGTTGAGTGATTATTTAGAAAATGCAGGCCGGGCACAGTGGCTCGTGCCTGTAAGCTTCAGCCTATGAAGTAGCCGGGGCTAGGGATCGTGGTTCGAGTCCCAGCTGGGGCCTGTAGCAAGACCCAGTTCCAAAAAAATAGCTGGGCATGGTGGCACGTGCCTGTAATCCCAGCTACCTGGGAAGCTGAGGCTGGGGATTGCTTGAGTCCATGGTACCCCAGGCAATGAGAGCCTGCAGTTCCATGGGCAAAAAGCAAGACCTAGTCTCAAAAAAAATTAAAAAAAAAAACAGAAAATGCATAAGGTGTTCCTACATTGCCAGGTGCCAGATTGAAAAGGACAATGAGTAAATATAAAATAAATGGGTAAGAAGAGAGTAAGACCTCCCTGTTGAACACTAATATCAAGTGCTCTGCAAAAATAGCAGGAGCTGCAGTTGTCGTGCAGTCAATGTGAGGTACTTTCATAAGAAAATGCTCAGCTTTAACAACAGCAGAATCCTAGAGTACACAGAGTCCACAAAGCATTCAGAGGTTTATTGCCACCAGGGATAAAATGATGAGACATTTGCAACAACTGAAACAATAATTGCTTTGGTTATATTAATTGCAGGAGCTTAACAAATAGTAAAGAGAGCAGAATTATTTCTACATCTTATCTTTCTATTTAAAATTCAGTATAATTGAGTCAGCTTAAGGCTCCAATTTTGCCGGACCTGAATTAAATAATTTCTGGTTAGTCTTACCACTGGTTTTGGGAACAAAAAGGATCAAGGTTCAAGGGAACCATAAAAGCCTTCAAAATCAGCACCTTGTCTGAAAACAAGCAAACTCTTTCAAATTATGGGTGACTACAGGATTAGGCTGACAGCAATCGAGTGGCATTGGCAAAGTCAGGGCAGCTGTTTGCCCCACACCCTCCTTCCACTGCCCAGGCTCTTGCAGACCTATCCCAGCCAATATCCTTGGAAAACAGAAATAAAATCAACTGGTCTTAAAAAAAAAAAAAAAGATTAAACCATCACAAAGGTCATTCCCTCTGGGATGAACCTAATAGACTTATTTCTCGAACCGATAATGAGAAGCATAGTTCCCAACCTACCTAAGGGACCTGAACAACCAGCCAGGGTCATGTTCTCCCTTGGTTGGGGTCAGTAGCCTTATTTCAGGAAATCTAGTCCAAACCACTTATGCTCCCAAGTTATGTTCCTTGAGAGAACTTATTTTTCTCCCTTCAATCCCATTAACTTGCTTCCAGTCTCATAGACAGAGGGTGGGGGTGAGAGGCCTCTGCAGTAGCATCGACTCTAGCTCCACAACCATCACTTCCCTTTGGGGATTACTAATGAGTCTGCAGTGCTGTGTAGGCCAATACTGGAGTCTGATTCCAGGCTGGGATGTCACAACTATTTATAAATTGCCTGGACCGTGCTCCTGGAGGAGACTATCAGCAGAAATGCACTGCGTCATCCTTCTGAGCAGAACCTGGCACCAGGCATGGATAGGAGGCTTCACATGGGAGTGTGGATGCTGCTGTTCCCGCCACACTGACACCCAGCAACTGGGTTGTGCACCACACTAGCATCCAGGGGTTGCACACTTGTGGTATGCTTTGTCACAGGGCACGGGGTTAGTCTGGCAATGCAGTGGCCTCAATAGCTCCCAGTCTCAGAATACTTTGGCAAGCATTCTCTGCAGTCTTTTGTTGGAGGTGGTGGAGCCTCCCAAGTGGAATTTATTTACAGCCATTAATACGGCTAACCCCCAGGTATGGTGATTTGACCAGTTTCCTTGCAGCTGGCTTCTGAGCCCCCTCAGTGACTAGTCAGTGAGCCAACCTGTTTGCAGGGTCATTTGCTAACTCAAGACCCTGCCACCACCCCCTCCTAAGTCCTCATCTATGACAGGCTCAGGGTCCCCTCCATGCCCGGACTGCTGCGAGGTCTACTCCCATGGCTACCTCCCACCAGGTCTACTTTTGTTCTCCACTGCTGGGCATATGAGCTGCCGGAGGCAGTCAAGTACCTCTCTTTTCTGGATCCACCATAGCAGGAAGACACTTCACTCACCCAGCAGTGGGCAGCCCCTGAGGCACCAAGAAAAGTACTGGCTCAGTGCAAGGTTGATATTCTAAGAGCTTTATGGAGTCTTGACTAATGAAGTATGTGCTGTTGATGCTGAGCACTCTATTAGAGAAGAACCTGCCTTCTATTTACCTCCCATGCAAGCTGCACACCAGGGTTGACAACCCCAGCTCATACCCCTTCCCACCATATCCACAATATCATTGTGCATGTGAATATGGGGGTACAGCACAGGGAGCAAGAGTGGGAGATAGAAGTCCAGAGGTCCAGATAAAGGACACTGAAGCTCTCATGTCTTTCACCTCTGCTCTAAACCATCACTATCCTGTTTTAATGTGCCTGGTAAACTCAGCCACTGAAGAGATATGAGGCGTATGGTGGGGAGAGCCTACCTGGTAAAGCGAGGGGTTTCATCGTTGACATTCACGATGTTCACCTGCAGCTCTGTGGAGGCTTTGAGCCCTAGGCTATCTCTCACTTCCACGATCAGATGGTAACTGTAGGAAACATCTCAAATGAGAGAAGCAACAAGCAGTCCGTCCCGTTTCTGGCTACCCCATGGATACAGTTCTACAGAGTCACACCTGTTATTCCACCCTTCTTTCCCCACCTCTAAAAAACCACTCCTCCATTTCTCAACCTATAGTTATTTTTCAGTCACCTCTGACAGGGCAGTGCATGCCAGCCATGTTGTGCTCCATCTCTGTGGTTCCCCCTGGGAACCCTGTGTATGAGGAACCCCTGTGAGGAAGCTGAGGCTCCCATGGGGTGAGTAATGAGCCCTTTTCTCACAGGAGCCAAATCTGCATTGACCACAAGCCTTGTGTGTTGTCACCCTGACATAAGGCCTCTCCCCAGCATCTTTCCTCATGGGCCTGTTAGCCTTCACCCTGTTGCTTCAGTGTTGGCATCAGTTCTGAAGGCCACCTCTCCCAAGCCAGCACCAGTGTCTAAGGGAATCCACAAATGCTCTGAGCCCTCCCTACACCTCTGTTCTTATTATCTGGAGGTGATTTTCAACAGCAAAGATCTTCTAGATGGTTGTCTTATTCCATATTCCTCTTTGGGCCTCACTACCCTTTAAATTCAATAGTAAGGAAGCCAACCTCACATGGTCTCCCAGCCACCTCATCAAGCACCATACCCACTCCCCCGCATTGTCCCTGACCTCCAGATAAATTGAACTTCAAGCAAGGTCATTAGCACAAGTTACCTGTTGGGTCCTGCTTCAAAGTCAAATTCTATTGTGGAGATGAGGGTGCCGTTAGCAGACACCCTGAAGCTCTTCAGGGGAGAAATAAGGAAATACTAAAAAGGGAGAGACAGAAAGAGAGAGAAAATGTAAATAGGTACATCTATGCATCTATGCTCCTAAGATAAATTTGTTCAGTTCCCATTTTACATTCTTGACACATGAAACATGCTTGGTGCATTAGGATGAAGCCAAAATAAGCCATTCTTAGACTTCTTGGATCTTGACTAAGAAACTTCTGAGTCCGTTGGTCTGAGACCCTGACTTTGTTTGGCTACATCCCAAGAAGCTGATCATTGAATCCTACTCCAGCTGTAAACCCCCTGCCTCTGGTAGCCTCCTCCAGAGTCCAATCTCTTCATTCCTGTCACTATGTTCCCACTTCTACTTCCCAGATAACTTCTGGTTTTGGTTCTGTCTTTACTAAGCAAGAGACACAGCTATTCTGCATTAATAACAGGATGACACTAAAGTAAATAAAATCTGATCTCTACCATTAAGAGAACTGAAGATATGTGGGGCGCAATGTGTTCCTAAACATCATTCATAGAAATGATGGAAGGGAAAAAGGATAAGTAAAACACAGAATAAGACATAGAAGGGACTCAGGATCTTGTGGAAAACTGATTTGGGGATATTGAAGGTCTGCTATCAAATCTGTTCTCAGATTGAAACTACTGGTCATGTCTTCCCACATCTTAACAACCACAGTCTTCCTACTTGGCTTTCTGTCCCAGCACAGACAGATGACCTGTTGCTCAGGACCACTTGCTTGGACAGGACCATACAGGCTTATCTGTGCATCCTACTAAGGGCCAGCCTGTAAGAGGACCAGGCGTATACTCTCAATGGGGCTCATCAAGATTGCTTCCTTGTTCCCAAGAGTCAACGAAGTAGATGAGGGGTTGGTGGATCAGTAGGCGAAGTAGGTGGATCAGAAAGGCTGAGTCCAGGTTCTTGTTCTGAGCACAGGATCTGGGATGAGTTCCTTCCTGGCCTGTAATTTAGAGATGATACCACCAACTACTCCTCTGTGCTACTGTGAGGATGAAATGATAGCACACACTGTAAAATGTGAAGGGCCACAGCAACTCTAGAGGCCTCCACGTTCATATACATTTGTTCCAAAGGACTGTAAGGTCAGAAGGTTTCATTATTTCCTACTAGGATGAGGGATGGCCTATCTTTATGGCCTTAGATCTTTGGATCAGATAATCAGTGGAGGTTTTGCAACCAGAGCCACAATTCCTGAAGTCTAGAATCAAAGGCAATGCCAACCAAGGCTTGCAGCCTAGCCATTTGCTATGTTATGATCACAGCTGAGCCTCCTGTAGAAGAGAGAGTATACAGAAAATAGATAAAAGGTCTCCTTTGGGGCCAATACAAGGTCTTAAAACCATTTTATAGCGCTTACTTCCCATTTATTTCTAATAACACTTTTTAAGATGAATGAACATATTTTTATACCAAAATTGGAAAAGACAAAGTATAAAACAGAAACTCAGTATTAGTGACCTGTAAAATTTTGTCATTTTCATGTATAACCTTCTGTTCTTTTTCCTCCCCCCAAAAGTGAGATGCTCTAATCAAAATGGTAATATATTGTTCTTCTTATTTTTAGCTTCTCATGTTTAGCACTTCCTCATATCCTTAAATCAAACTTTACAACCTGATGGCTAATGATGGTCCAGCATTCTACTTTCGGGACTTACTTTCCTTCTGGTCACTTAGGTGGTTCCCATCCACTAGAAAGAAGAAATAATTGGGCAATACCAAGAAATACCCTTTTCCCAATCCCCCAAATTGTTTAAGCAACTTGGCAATACTCAGAGATGTTTAGTCCCCCACCGACTCTCCAGCTCACTACCTGGGCAGCAAACTAGGCCTGCAGGTGCCTGTCTTCAGAGCAACTCTGAGTCTTTGAGCAGAGTCTTCCCGGCAGAAATCCTCACATATCCTTAGACCTCCCCCCCGCCCCGACCTGTGCTGAATGGCATGACATGGCAGGGTTTGACAGAATCACAAGGCTTATTTACTAAATGCAACTAAATCAGGATGCCTCTCCATACATGTTCTGAAATGTTCACATCTAAGAGATGGGTCTCTGGTTCTGGTTGGTCCCAAACAGTATAAGATGCGCGATAAGGAGATGACAGGCCCTGCTCTCCAAAAGCTTAGAGTCAAGTAAGGGGATATACGAAGAAGACAAGAGAGAGGTATTCCGAGAGGGGTAAATATAGGATCTGATAGAATAAGGAAGGAGGACTCTGAGACTCTGGAATAAAAGAGTCAAGTATTGGGGCCTCTTGAGTTCATTTTGGTAACTCTGGAGCCAGACTGCTGAACCTGAATCCACCTTCTACCTGTGAGAGCTTGTTCAGCTAAGAGTATAATCAGGGCATGACCATGGGTTATCATGTGAAGCTTAGAACAGCGCCTGGCACATGGTAAACTCTCATTGCACCTTGATTATATCATCAGGCTAAAATGTAAAATCCAGGCCAGGTGCGGTGGCACGTGCTGTAATCCCAGCACTGGGAGACCAGGGCCAGTGATTGCTTGAGTCCACAGGTTCGAGACTACCCCAGGCAACATTAGCGAGACCTCGTCTCCAAAATAAATAAATAGATAGATAAATAAAATAAAATGTAATATCTGTGAGGTACAGGGCTTCATTCAATTCACTGCTGTATCTTGGAATATAATTTCATAAGATTAAAAATTAGGGCTGGACATGCTGGCTCGTGCCTGTAAGCTTCAGCCTATAAAGCGGCAGGGGCTAGGGATCGTGGTTTGAGTCCTGCCTGGGGCTCGTAGTGAGACCTAGTCCCAAAAAATAGCTGGGTGTAGTGGTACGCGCCTGTAATCCCAGCTACCTGGGAAGCTGAGGCTGGGGATTGCTTGAGTCCGTGGTACCCCGGGCAACGAGAGCCTGCAGCTCCACAGGCAAAAAAAAAAATAGCAAGACCTAGTCTCAAAAAAAAAAAATTAAAAATAAAAATAAATAAATAAATAAATAAATAAATAAATAAATAAATAAATAAATAAATAAATAAATAAATAAATAAATAAAAATTAAGCCTCCATTCCTGGTCCAGCAGGTAGGTTTGGGAGGCTTGAAGAGATAAGAAAACAGATAAGGCTTCTTTGGGAACAAGACCATAAAACTGACCACCATGACCAGAAAATCCAGTCCAGCTCCAGGAATGCAGAAGCAGAGGCCAGGGCATGCTTCTGTGTCAAAGGTTGGCACTGAAGCCCCGACATCCCAGCTGATAACCGTTGCAAACTGGCATCCCAAGTTAGCAAGCTCCTGAAAAGTGTAGAAAAGAGCCTCAAATCCTCCTGAGAGTGTAGATTTCTCCTGCTCTGGTCACTGCTTCCCTGGCAGTGTGTTTCAGTTATTTTGTGCCTGTTCTGTTCACCATATCTGGTGAATTCTTTCACCTCTGGCCTCAGCCTGATTTTCTCCCCAGGACATATTCTGGTGCCTAGTACATAATTGATGCTCAGTAACTATTTTTTCACGTTGCACATTGAGGTTTTCTTCCCATTCATTTCCCATCTAAGCAAAACCAGCCTTCTCACCCTAAGGAACCTTAAAACAAAACAAAAAAGTAACAATAACAACAAAACATCTTGCCAAATACTTTTTGAAAACGTTTTAATTTGGTGTTGTTGTTAGATCATGTTGTTAGAGAGTCTCCAAGTCGGCCTACCATCTCAGCAAGAAAGAAAAGACAAACACCAGATGAGAAAGGTGACATGCATTAGTAGGAATATGGGGATTTTCTTTTTAATTTATTTCTATTAAGAGGTTGATTTCCTGGAATCCTGACTCTTTTCTTTTAGCACCAGACTAATTTCCTTTATCCCTGAACCTATGAGCTCGTGTTAATGGGAATAGTAGTTTTGTACTTAGAAAGGAGATAATATCCATAGACTAAAAATATTGTGTCATGTGGCCATTTGCCAGCAACTCAGTAAAGCTTTCTGTAAAACCTGGCATTCTCTCCCCTTTTTAAAGGCTTGTTTAATCAAAGCTGCTCCCTTGATATTCATTCTTGGAAAACAGAAATTAAATAGAATGAAAAGCAACAGCAGCCCCTCTCTGCTCCAGCACTGGCTAAGAAAAGTCCTGAGTAATCAGATCAATTCGGTTAACAAATGCGTGTCAGACAAGCTCTCCAGTTTCCCTGCTGGGAATATCCCTTCACCACCACCCCCAGGTTTCTCTATTTGCAGCCCCTTGGCAGCTCCAGTTGCTCGAGGACACAAAAGCTTCAGCAGGAGAGACAAGGAGTCCGAGCTCCCTGCCCCCTTCACCCTTTCTTGTGCAACTGAGATTGAGAGAAAGGAGGTGAGAGGGAGCCGGCCCAGTTTCCAGAAATGTCAGGCTCCCCGGGGAGGGACTGCCACCTCCCCAGCTCCTTCTCTGCAGCTGGAGTCACAGGCGGGTGAATAATGAGCCAACCTGCACGCTTTGCAGCCGGTAGTGGCTTTCAGGCAGCAATGGAATCCGGCAACTGACTCCTCCTTGACACAGGGATGCCAGGCAGTTTCCAGGCCACCCAACCAGTCTTTGGGAGGGAGGGAAGGCCCTTCACCCCACTCTGGTCCAGGAGTGCCCGGAGTGCCTGTAATGCCCATGACGCCACAGCCCCAGACCCACCCAGGAGGCCGGGCACACGGGCAGCATCCTCCAGTCTGGCCAGAGCCTAGTTATAAATGCAGTGCCACATCCCTGTTATGTATATATATATGGGTTTGTTTGTTTTTTTTTTTTCAGTTTAAATGGATTATTTTGCAAAAAGGCTCAACTCCTCCTTTTCCCCTATTCTATCCATCCCAGTTCAGAGGTAGGAGCTAAGGAAGATGGGAGGGGAAAGGTGTGGATAGGGAGAAGGGAAAAAGCTACCTAAAATAACAGCAATTGCAAGTCCTGAACCTGGCTGTGCTTGCGGTGTGCTGTTGTGACGGTGAGCTAAGTAGGTTAAAAGCATTTGAACATTTTTAAGAGTCGTGCCTATAAATGCAAAATGCTGTAGATGTGCAAGCCTTTACTGATGAAGTTGCAGGTCCCACTCCCCTCATATTTTGTCCTTGCTATGATCAGCTTTAGTCCTGGGTCCTGTTCTTTGATGCAGGCTACACTAATCTTAAGGGCAATGATTCCCCATCTATTCAAGAAAGTGGTCGCTCTTAACATATGAACAGTTTTCAGTGGTAGTATTTAAAGTGGTAATTGTCCAAAATGCTTTTTCCTTTCTGGGGCATTTTCACAAGAACCTGAAGCATGTTCTGGTCTTCCAGTGGTGACTTCTGGGGGGGGAAGGGGGGGAAAGGGGGAACAGATGCATGGGAGGTGCCGAATGAGGGGAGTGGGAATACAGGATACAGGAAAGGTGCTGCCACTCAGGGAAAAAAGGCAGGATGCCAAAGGCAACTTTGCTAGAATAGGGCAGAAGGGTATGAGCAAGAGTTGGTCAGAATACCTGGGATCCTACTGCAGTCGCCTGGCTATGCCAGGTCCTCCGTTCAGCTGCTCAGTAAACATGAAAGTGCCAGGTCTCTCTGTAAGACCAGGGTTGACATCCCAGGAAGACTGAAAGGCACAACTAGCTGCCACTTCTCAGAAGCAGGAGCAAAACAGAGGCAGGGAGAGAACTACTCCCCCTGTTGTTCTCCTGGTAACCCAGCTAGTAGCAAGGTTATTGCTCTTTTAATTTAATCCTTTGTCTGCCTTGGTGAAGACAAAGCACATTTCACTTTATGCAAAGTCCTTCCCTAATGGAAGGCCAAGAGAAAGCCCCTAATGGAGGAATTGCAGCGTTAGATCACTTTGCCTCCAGCTGCGAAACTGATTAACGTCCTGAGAGTCTCCAAGGAGGCTTTGCGACAGTCACGGTGGCCATTTCCAAGCAGTGGGGGAAGAAGAAAGGGTAGGAGTTAGGGGGGGTGTCTCACAGAGACTCCTTCAGGAGGTGGAGAAAATAAGGTGAAGGGGGCCAGAGCAGATATGCCAGCAAGTATAAACCACCAAGGCACAGACCATCCTGTGCCTCTTTATATTCTGAGCCCATTATTAACACATGCCTCTGAGCATGCTCCATCTGCACCCATCACAAAACAGAAGGTACATTGGGAGGGGGAGCTGACCCTAGATCCAAAACTGTGCTTAACCAGAAGCCTCTAGCCATGGGGCACCTGTGATTATTAAGGTCAGGAAGGCTGGGAACATCTGGTTTATGAGGGTGTTTAGAGGTTGTTCTGGCCCTTGCATGAGAACATAAACAGACCGTTTTTTTAAATGCAGATTCCTGGACAAGCATCAGAATGCTGAATTACCAGCAATGTGGCTGGTTTGAAAGGAAATGGGTTTGACCATATAAAATACAAAAGGAGTGTGAAGACTTGCTATGAAAAAAAAGATGCAGTATGTTAATCCTTTTTATGTTGACTATATGTGAAATGATGATAGCTAAATATATGGTGCTAAAGAAAGTAAAATTAAATTTTTACTTGCTTCATTTTACTTTTGCATTTAAAACTACATACACAGTACTCACATCTGGCTCACTGACCAGCTCTGTTGGACATTGCAGGTCTGAACAATGTACCATCAGATGTTTTAAGATTTTCCTTTAAAAGGAGGGAGCAAATACCACTGGTTGCCACATTAACCCCAGCTTTATGTTATATGTGACACAAGTTTCACTTCATTTCTCTGGGTAAGAGCTGCCAGATTTACGGTTTTAAAGAAACTGGATTTTCTGGAGATGTCCTTTAATTTATCTTCCTCTTCAAGTTACTGCCACGAGAGAGAGGTGACTCTTAGAACCTATCAGGTAAGATGACAGGTACAAAACAAGTCTAGGTAGCGTCACACTCAAGCTTTGATGTGTGTCTTTGTGCAGAGCCTTAGTTCTCAAAGTGTAGAGTGCTTCAGGCTCACCTGAACAGCTTATGTCTAATTCAGTATTCTGATGCTTGTCCAGGAATTTGCATTTTAAAAAATGGTCTATTTATGTTCTCATGGAGGGCCAAAACAGCCTCGGAAACACCCTTATAAGCCAGATGTTCCCAGCCTTCCTGACCAGAAGAATTGTCCAGAGTATTTGGCAAATACAACAGGTGCCTACATCTATGCCAGACAGAAGGGTCATCTTAAAACAGACTATTTCCTAACTCATGATATGTCCAATAACCTTACAACAGCTTTGTTGCAGACCTTGTAGCTCATATTATATTGGTTTCCAAGATTCACTTCCACCTGTCAGAAAAATTTGTCCTATTGGAGCTGCAAATCAAGCAGCCAGCAGTAGAAACAGCTTATTGTGGTTGCCAGTTCCCAAGCATCATATTTCAGGTCCATTCCCTGCAGGCAGGGCTGCAGGAGTGCTGCCTGCTTCCAGGTGGCAGGATTAGCTTGGCCAGGCCCTCTCCAACCTGGGGCCTGCAGGGGGTGCCTCAGCTGAGCAGAGCTTGAACTGAGGCATTCTTGCTCAGGGACAAGTGAACACCTGGAGCGCCACCATTATCAGCATCAGAGAAACTGATTGAAAAGGGAGGGAAGAGACATCAACCAGTCTCCTTTATGCTTTATGGAAATCCTCGCCTGCTTTTCTCTATGGGATTCTCCTATTCTCTGGAATCCCCGGGACTCCTAGATCTTTTTCTAGCTTGATTTCATCTCTTGAGGAGTATATGTTAATGTCTGCCTTTGGGGTATACATTTTATGCTTACTCTAAAAGTAATATAGGAGAATTTTATCAGCTTAGAACTTAAAAATATGAAACAATTTCAATGTCAGACATGGTGCTAACTGGTTTTATATGATTATCTAATGCTCACAGTCCTACCTCCCCCTACTGTGGTTGGTGCTATTAGTCTTCATTTTACTTCTGCAGAATGGAAGCTCAGAAAGGTTAAAACTGGATCCAAGATCACACAGAGCTGAAGTGCCTGTCTCCAGAGCCCCATGAATTACTCCAACTTCTCCTGACCCCCTGTTTTGGAAGTGGACAGTGTATTTCCCCCATTTCCACTGCCCAAACCCATCCTGCCCAGATTCTAGGTGCCTGCGTCAAAGGAAAAAGCAAGCCCTTCTCAAGTTTAACAAGCAGACTTACGCTGAGAGGTATGTTTCGGCTTGTGTCTTCAGGATCCAGGGCCTCAAGCTGGTAAATGAACCCAGGTTTTGCTCCTTCCACTATGTAGAGTTCTAGACCTATACCAGCAACCAAGGTAGAATAAGAAGCACTTTATTAGATGAAACAAATGAAGAATTTGAATACCTGTGCAGCAGGTACAACCAAAGAGAACCAGGCTGATTGGAATATAGGGAAAGAAAAAGTAATAAGACCCATGGGGTAGACCACTGGCCAAGGTGCATGAGTGGCCAGTCCATTATCAAGCCTTCATTTATTTCCCCCCTTGAGAGATGACCTAGAGTACTGTATGTGGTTAGTGAGGAAGAGGGGGGAGATATGTAAGGGTGGAGACTTAGGGTATGACCCAGCCCCCGTGAAAGGCACTTCCATGCTCCAGATGCGCTCAACTGTGTGAATTTTTCCTAAACTGTGCAAGGCAACCCACCAAAGTACACTCAGCATCTCAGCTGAAATGAGCAGATGAAATGAGAGGCTTTAGAGTGGAACAGGGGAGCGATGGAATAAGCATGGAGAGGGCGTCACAGACTTAGAGAGGGGACAGAAAAAATTGATTCCATCTACTTTGGGGTTCTCAGCAGTTCAGGGGAGGGAGGAACAAGAGGTGCCACTTAGGAGCCAGCACCAGTCTGGCAACGGGACTACCCCGCATGGCCTTGGCAGCCCTCTTTTGAGAGACAACAGAATGTTCACATTATTTCACTCATTTTGAGTAACTGTGCTAAAGACTTAAACTGTTTTTTTGTTTGTTTGTTTGTTTTTGTTTTTGAGACTAGGTCTCACTACTTTTGCCTGTTGAACTGCAGGCTCAGGTACCCCAGCCTCAGCTTCCCACGTAGCTAGGATTACAGGCACACGCCACCATGCCCAGCTATTTTTTGGGACTAGGTCTCCCTGGTTGCCCCAGGAGGGACTCACCAAACTGCGATCTCCAGACCCCACCGTGACTCCATAAGCTATCACTTAGAGGCACATGCCATCCTGCCTGGCCACTTAAACTGTTTTAAACTGTTTTATCCTTTAATTCTCTTAGCAGATGTATCAAGTAGGGATCTCCATTTTACAAATGAGAACACAGACTCAGAGAAGTTTCCAGACTGTCCGGGCTAGTGAGTAGTAGAATCAAACATTAGAATCGAAGTCATTTTACATCTGCATTTTATCCTTCATTCACTTTTAAGACTGCTTAGGCTTCCACTCAAAAAACTATTTATTGCGTTCACCGAACAGACCCTTCCCTGATCTACATCCGGGAACACAGCAGCTCACAGGAGGCAGAGTCTTACTATCATGGGCCTTACTTATATTCTGATGGGGAGAAAACAGTAAATGTGTGAAACACATGAATGTTAGTGAACAAACTACTGTACACTCAGAGAGAAGAGTGTTGTGAGTTGTGTTACAATGTAATCAGAGTGGTTAAGGAAGAGTCTATGATGTTTGAGTCTTGAGTCGCAATTCTAAAAGAAACAAGGAAGAGCCACAGAGAGGAAGTGGAAAGGACGGAGGAAACAACAGAGACGAAGGTGGTGAGGTGAGATCTGTCTGGCTACTCACAGAACTGAGGGGCTCACAAATGGACTGGAGAGGAGGTTAGGACTACAGGAGCAAATGGCATAGGGGGACGATGTGTGGGAGGAGGACAGTACAGACAAGCCAGATTTGATGGGGCTTTCAGGAGACTGTTCTCTTTTTTGAGAGAGATGGGAAGTTCCTGAGGGTTTCAAATAGAGGATTGCCTTGATTTCAGTGATGTTTAGCAGGATCCCTCTGCCTAATATATGAAGGGGGTAGGGCAGAGCAGTCAGGCCAGTTAACTCACATTGCAATAATTCAGGTGAGATGTGATTAGTGCTTACACCACAGTAATAGTGTGGAAGCACTAAGAGGGGTCGAGTTGTGCATAGATTTAGAAGCTGGAGATATTTCTTGATAGATTTAATGTTGGGAGTAAAAGACAGAAAGGAATCAAGGACTTCAAGATTTTGACACAACTGGAAATAATGGAAAAGACATAGGAGATGTAGACTTGGAGTAGGCTGGTGGAGAGGAAGAGGGAATGGGAGGCAAGAGTTTGGTTTGGGGAAATCAGAGATGTGAGATATGAGAATTTTTCTCATATCATTAAACAATTCTCTGATACCAAGTAGGTGTCCTATAATCCAACTCAATTTTAAGACTATCTGGAGATAGTCTCAGATCCCAGGTCCTGAGGTTAAGGGCTCAACCCCACAAGAGTGCGCCTATCACCTTCAGTGTCTGATCTCAAGACTAAGTTGTCACCCAAGCTTCTGCTGAATCAGCCATAGATCTGAGGTTTCTGGAACCCATTTCTGGATTCAACTAATTTGTCGAAGTGGCTCGTGAAATTCAGAAAAACATTTTTTGGACCAGATTACTTTTTTCTTATGAAAGGACACATAACACAGGGATAACCAGATGGGAACGATGTATAGGACAAAGGCTGGAGCTTCCATGCCCTCTCCATGAGTGGTTCTTTCCCCAAATCTGCACATGGTCCCTAACCAAGGTCTTCCAACCTCCTCCCTTTCGGTTTTATTTATTTATTTTATTTAAGAGATTAGGTCTTGCTATATTACCCAGGGTTGTCTCGAACCCATGGACTCAAGTGATCCCCAGCCTAAGTCTCCCAGGTAACTGGGATTACAGACATGTGCCATCATGCCCGGCTTCCCTTTGGGTTCTTATGGAGGCTTCATTACATAGGCCTGAATGATTAACTCATCACATCACTGACCATTAATGATTGAATTTAAACTCCAGCCCCTCTTCCTTCCCTGGAGGTGGACTTGGGGTGGTAGAGGCCATGAATGAGAAAGGTTGGTCTAAAGGGTCCAACCTATAATCACTTTGTGGTTCTGCTGGAGATCAGCCTCCCTTAGCTGATGGGGAGGCAGTCCACAAGTCATCTCATTAACCTAACAAAAGCCACCTTACTCTCTCTGTTTACTGAGGGATGAAGACCAAATACATGTATTTCTTAGGATAAATCACAGTGTCACTGACATCCATTAAACATCCAAGTGGAGGTGTTGGTTAAAGCAACTGGATATTTTGTCAGGAGTTCAGGGAAGAAATTGGATGGAACTGACAGACTCGGAGGTTGTCATGACAGTCACATGTCCCTTAATGGCATTTCGGTCAACAACAGACCACATGTATGACACTGGTTCCAATAGGCTATCACTCTAGAAATGGAAGAAAGATCAACGACATTCACAGAACAAAGAAATCACTCTTCAAGAACAGCATTCAAAGCCATGGACTTGAGATCATTTAGGAAGCTGAGACTGATGTATCAGTCTTTACACCATCCCTACTCAGTAACAGACCCCAACACACACTGTCTTCAAGAGGTCAGCATTGCAGGGAGAATGAAAAAGTCACTCACGATCACTACTCAATGAAGAGACTCTTCCACCCAGGTTCCTTCAGAGTAATCCATTTGTGATCCCAAACCTGTTTCCTCCTCAGAATTGGGAAAGGCTTCAAAGAAACCACAGAGAGCCAGGTGTGGTAGCACGTGCCTGTAATTCCAGCCTTGGGAGGCTGAGGCTAGGTATCACTTGAGTTTGCAGGTTTGGGACTAACTCGGGCAGCATAGCAAGACTTAGTCTCTTAAAAAAAAAAAACAAACAAACCACAGAGAGCTGGGCATTATTATTAGGAGCCCTGAACTGGAGGGCCTTTCATTTATTCCCTACTCATTAAGCAGCTGCCTTTCCCGGGGAAACAGCTGCTTGTTTATTTATTTCCCTGCTTGGCTCGTTCCCCCAGCATTTTCCCCGATGACACCGTCTGGGCTGCATTGCACACTCCTGTATGTATCTTACCTTTTGCCAAGTTGCCTTGAAATTGAGGCGGCTCATTCACATCTGTCACCTGGACAGTGAGGACCTGCAAATCAGTGACCCCGACATCATCCTTAACATAAATCTGCAGCTCGAATATATTTGGTCCCGTTTCAAAATCTAGTTGTTCTTTCCCGGTGGTGACAACCTAGAACCAAATGCAAGATTCTTTACAGCAGTGTGAAAGAAGTTCTACTTTGTGTGCACAGATTTTGCAAAGGGATTTTACTAGGAAGGAAGTATCCTGGAAACCATTTTCTGCTCACCGTTAGAGGAACTGGTTGTTTTCCTTTCAAAACAAGTCCCAGGACACACTGCTAGAGGGACTCCAGCCTGTGATGCTTTCCATATGAAAGAAAATATTCTGGACACATCCATTGACTGAATAGTGAAAAGCCTGAACATTAAAAAACCTACCACTACCGGGGTAGACACCCAGACAAGTCCCTAATTTTCCCTGCATATAGTTAAGTTTACTTATCTTTAGGAATAAGATACTGTACTTCTCTGGGATTGCTTGAAGTCATATCTCTACTCATCACTTCAACCCAATTTTTCCAAGGCCAGCTCCAATAATAAATAAGAGAAGGATACATCTGAATAACTAAGCAATGGTGTTTACTTAGAATAGCAGCCTGCTCAGTTGTTTGGTGTGCCTTGTTCTCTACTAAGGCTCTGCTCAGGCTAACTGGCAGCTGACCCTTGACCTCTGACATCTGTATGCACATCCTTGCCACCAAGTTAGCCCATGGAGCTCCCAGAAGGTCCATAGCCCTGTGGGACATCAACGACAGAATTTCATAAATGCCCTCAATTACATTAATATAATGTTTTCGTTATTACTATTTTGGTAATATTTGGTTATTAAGAGCTAGAACCAGATTATTTGGTATTCTGAAGTGAAGAGAGCACTCAGTTCCAGTTTCATTCCACTGCTGAATTTTTGTGTGACTTTTGGAACATGACCTTATCATTCCCTTATTTATTTCCACTGATTATAATCAGGTAACATATCCTTGCCTCAGTTAAACACCTGGAGTATAAAGCAAAGTATTAGTACAAAGGGCTAGATTAGGAAACTCTGGAAAGTCAGGGGCAAAAAAAGTTTATTGAGAGCTGTGTTTACTCAAGAAAGGCTTCCTGGAGTAAGTGATAGGTATTGTGTTTGACTTTACAAGATTTGGATTGGTTAAGGAGAGAGGACAAGCGTAGTTGTGAATAAATGCTTGCAGAGGATGGAGAACATATGGAGAGGGATTTAGAATGAAAAGGTCTTGTCTCCACCCATGAACAGGTCAAACTGGTATACATATAAATGGAGAGGACCTGTCTCTGTGCTTAGTAGGTAAGAAAAATTATAGTACAGGGGTCAAGGGCATGGACACTGAAGTCAAAATGACCAGCTTCAAGGTCCAGATTTTGCATTGTCTTTTCCATGCCTCAACTTACTCATCTGTAAAAATAGGGATAATTATAGCATCTCCTCTATAGGGTTGTTGTGAGGATAAAATGGGCTAATTTGCAGAATAGTTAGAGCACTGTCTGGCACTGGGCAGGCACTTAGCACATGCTGACTTTTATTGTCATTAGGTAGTCAAAACTGTTTAGTGAACACATGCCCATGAGACCAGGCCCTTCTGTTAAGATCATCCGCTCTGGTTCCTGATTTATATCCTAGTTCCCTACTAAGCCTAGAACTAGCTCCTGAACCCCAAGCTTGAACAGATTCTTCACCAGAATATCACTTGCGACAGTTCTTCTCCTTGGAAACTAACACCCTGGAGGAACAACTAGAACATCTAAAAAAAGGGTTCAAAACGACATATCCCGAAGGAATTAGGTTGCTATCAACACAAACGGGAGGATCGTTCTGGTCGTTCTTACTAGCACTTCTGAAATATTTATGTGCCAGACTCTTACCAAACCATTTTGTGGAATATTTAATTAATTATCACAACAACAACAACCATAAACTGGTAAAACTTCCCCCCACTTCACATATAAGGAGATGAAGAGAGAGGGGCAGGGAGTCCCAGGATACAGCTGGTGTATATGGTTGCATATAGAGTTTCAGTAAAAGATAGTAAACTTGGTTTTAGGCATGTTTAAATTTGAGGTCGTTCCAGGCAAGGTTGAGCAAATGTGCAGCTCCACAGTCTACAGTGTTCACAAGAGCTGGTGAGGAAACAGGGAGTCAGGCGGACAAAGGGCAGTAGATGCCCCCCTCCAGGATCTCAGTGACCACCTGTCTTCACGGCCGCCAAGTTCAACCAACCAGCCAGGTCTCCCAGGTTCTCGGAGGTACCCTTCTTGATGCTGCTCCAGAAACCCCTAACCAATGATTAGTTGCATGTTGAATATGAGGAAACTGGACAATTGAACAACTTGCCCAAGACTGCCCAAGTTTCCTGAGATCAGGAAGTTAAGCCATAGAGCCCCTGCCCACAGCTCAATGCCTCAGTTTCCTCAATTTCAACATGCAAATAATAATAGTTCACTACTTTAAAGAGCTTTAGATGGATTAACTGAATTGATAAAGCATTTAGAGTGAATTCCTAGTGTACAGCAAGTGCTCCATAAATGTGCGTTATTGCCATCATCAACATTGTCATTAATCCTCTTTGATGCTAGTCCCTCTCCCCAACCCTTGAAATCTTAGCAGCTGTGTTTGAAAGCAGGGAGGCCTGGCCTCGGCTATGACTGGGAACTCCCCCTCAGGAAGCCTGCACCATTGCTCAGTGAGCAGACTCTAGCCAGAGACCCAAAAACATCACTGCCAGCCTGGGCACCCAAAGCATCAAGGCCAGCCGAGGAGCCGACACGATCTGCCAGAGATGGCTCATGATGTAAACTGGGGAAGTCCAGGGGGTAGTTCCTGGGAAACACAATTGATTCTTAAGAAAAGTTTCAGGACATGTGAATTTGTGGCCTTTCCGAGTTCTAAAACTGGGTGTTGCTAGGAGGGGGCACTGGAGCCTAGATCAGCTGTGGGCTAAGAAATTTGCCATTTCTGAAAGTCAGAACAGTACAGAATTCTTCACTGAATGACAATCAGGTTTGAATCCCACAGAAGCAGGGAAGGACAAACCCCAACATTTGAGGGAGCTGTTCTGAGTCTGAGATTAGTAATCAAAAAACCCAAGTTAGCTGGGCGTGGTGGTGCATGCCTTTAATGCCAGACTTTGGAGGCAGAGGCTAGGAATCCCTTGAGTCTGCAGGTTCGAGACTACCCTGGGCAACATAGCAAGACCTAGTCTCAAAAAAAAAAAAAATTGCCAGGCATGGTGGCACTCGCCTGTAATCCCAGCTACCTGGGAGGCTGAGGCTAGGGATCACTTGAGTCTGCAAGTTTGGGACTACCCCGGGTAATACAGCAAGACCTAGTCTTAAAAAAACAAAAAAACAAAACCCAAGTTAAGTTCTTATTTCATCCTTTGTAACTTTGTGATCTTGCTATTTTTTTGTTATCTTACTTCTAAAATTGGAATACAAAATTGGGAGTAGAGACCATATCAGCGTTGGTGGTAACAATCAAGTGATCAGAATGTGCATGTCTCTGCACATCTGAAGTAGTGTGGTCATCAGCATTAGAGACAGCAGTCCATCAAAGTCAAGAATGAGAGCACTCAGTCAATGGACAGACAGACAAACCGTGCTCTGGCTTTATAGTGGAATACTATTGAGCCATAAAAAGTGAATTACAGACTAATCTGTACTACAGCATGGATGACCCATGCAACTTTATGTGTAAATGAAAGTGACATGGAAAAGTTACTAAGTCAGAAGCAGTCCAGAATGAGAGGCTTTCCCAGGCCCACTGTCTAGCGCCACCTAATACCAGGTGAAGTCAGGGTGACCTGACCACAACCCACCTCACCTGACAGAGATCACCAGCTACTTGGTTTCTGAATAGCAACCAGCTTCCGCTTACCAGGGAACACTATAAAACCCACTGTCCCCTCACTTTCAGGGCTCAGTCTTTTGGGAGCTATCCCACTGAGCCCTTTTTTGCTGTGTAAGCAAGAAAGCCCCTTCTCTCCACCTCTCTGAGTCCTAGGCCGTCTTCCTGGAACCATTGCCATAACAAAAGAAGGCCAAAAGATCACTTATAATATGATTCCATTCACATAAAGTGTCCGGAATAGGCAAATCCAATAAGACAGAACATAGATTACTGGCTTCCAAGAACTGGAGCAGGGATGTTGAGGGGAGGTGGAGAGGGGAGCCAGAGGAAAGGCGACGGACCACTAATGGTTATGGGGTTTCATTTTGGAGTAATGAAAATGTTCTAAAATTAGATTGTGATGATGGTCTGTGAATGTAGTAAACCCCACTGAGTCACACACTTTAAATGAGTGATTTATATGCGAGGTGAATTATAGCTCAATAAAACTGCTTAAAAATAAATGAGAGCTTAGGAGCTCCAATTTCAGTTCAGCTGCTCAGTAACTTGTACAACCTGGGATAAGTTATTTACCTCTCTGCTAACATTCGCTTCATTTCCCCCACTGTTAGAGGGGATAATAGTACAAATAAAATCATGGGATCATTTTGAGGCTTGGGAGTAATGCAACCATGTCCAGGGTACACTATGTGCTCTGTCTGTAAGTACAAACAACCGTTGAGGTTTATAGGGAGGACAGACGCTGTTAAAGATGAGCCAGACTCCTCGAGCTTCCTCGAGGTCAGGGGCGGTGGGGCTGGGGTTGGCCCCGGAAAGAGGCCAGCACGGCGCATCTGAGCCCTTTGAAGATGCAGGGGGGGGGGTTGGTTGGTTGGGGGGACGGTGTATTTCCGCCACCGTCTCCCCTGGGTTTGCCTTCAATACGAGAGCTCTAATCAGGAGTGATACCTTAAGACAATATCCATCCATAGAAACCAAACCAGTGAGATACTGGTGGAAAGTCCCTTAACATGTGCCACCTGGGCAGGACTCAAGGGGAACAAGGCAAGCACCACACACAGTGAACTGGGAGAACCAATAAAATATGACGCCTATAATGTCA
>PVHY01008185.1:31975-63181 GCA_004024945.1 Uropsilus gracilis
GAAGATACCACGGAAAGCTGGGCATGGTGGCTCGTGCCTGTAATCATCAGTCTGCGAAGCAGCTGGGGCTAGGGAACGCGGTCTGAGTCCTGCTTGGGACAACACAGCGAGACCTAGCCCCAAATAGCTGGGCATGGTGGCCCACGCCTATAATCCCAGCTACCTGGGAAGCTGAGGCAGGGGATTGCTTGAGTCTGTGGTACCACAGGCAACAGTAGCCTGCAGTTCCACGGGCAAAAATAGCAAGACTTAGACTCAAAAAAAAAAAAAAGAAGAAAAAGAAGAGGCTTGTCTAATGGCAGTGGCCCCACAGCAAAGCCCCAAGGGAAGAGACCTACCATCAGCTGATGGATGTCCCTTCGAGGATCTGCTCTTCCAAAATATAAGGCGGAGTCATGCCCCCAAAGCCAAAGACCTGAAGCATGACTGAAGGGGCAACAAAATGTGGCACAAACTGCAGAGATAAGACCCACCAAGACCAAAGGTGCTCCAGGAATGATAAACAGCATGTTCTACCAAGTCCCGGGAAATCGCACCCTCACCAAGGATGAGGAAATGGATCAAAGAAAAAAAAAACAAGAACTAAAGGACTAAACAAGGACAAACAGCAAAAAGAAAGGAGACAAAGAGACCAGGGGAGATGTGGTGTGGGGGGTATTCCCATGGGGATTAGCAGTTATACAATCATATATTGTAAAATATGCAAAAAAAAAAAAAAGATGAGCCAGAGACCAAGAAAGCAGGTACACAGAGCCAGCAGCTGCACCGCAGGGGTATACACTAAATGCTGAGGTGCAGACTGGCTGAGTATGTGTGTCCAGATATGCACACTTCTAAAAACTTCCCTATGACTCTTATGACCAGCAAGGACTGAGAACACTTCATAAAAACATCAAGGAGCAGTCCATCCAGATCGCAGACTGGGTCCTCTGGTTCTACTGGGACTCCAGGGCAAAAACAGCTGGCACTAGTAGCAAGGCTGATTGCAGTAGAAGTTTTCTAGGCCAGCTTAAGGAGTGGGAGACACAGAAATACAAGCAAGTCAAGGCCTCTGGACCCTGAAGACATCCTTAGAAATCCTCTGAGGTCACCAGTGGAAAACATGCCATGTGCAGCTTTTCTTTACCTAAGGGGATGTGACAATTTTGCAAAAGACTCAAAGGACAACCTAGAAAACAGCCACGGTCATATGAGTCTTGAATGGGATTGATGGGGCTGAAGAAATGAGGTTCCAAAAGCTACAGACACTCCAACACAAAGGGCTTCAGGAAGCCCCACACAGGACTTCCAGACCTCACAAACTGGGGGATTAAACCACGTGAAGAGGAGCAGGTCATCACCAGTCTTGAACCCATGCATCTCCATCTTCAGGGCCCGCTGCAGACAAACTCCCATGGGAAATAAGAAGGTGCTTACCTCAAACTTGGTGCCTGACAGCCAGTTTACCCTGAAGGCTTCTGTCAGAGGACTTGAATTGATTATCATGGGAAGCCCTGAGATCGCAGGTGACAGGGATACAGACAAGTTCACAGAAAACTTGTGCACTGACGTCTCGGGTGGAGAATTCTCTGCCACATTGCTTGTAGCAGGTAAGTCGATTAGGTGTAGCGCCTCTCCCCCTGTGGATGTAGAAGAGGCAAAATGACATGAATACAAAGCCTTATGCTAGGCACATGGACTTAATAGCTTGGTCTGTGGTTTCCACACATGGCTCAGGACAACGACAAAACCTGGTCACTCCTCAACAGAATGAATATTGTTGCCAAAAACTGGAAATGGGAATGGAAGATCTTCTGAGTGCCAGGAAAACTATCACTAACAAACAGCCATGGGATCCCCTTTTGTCAGTCTGTAAATAAAGCTGCTGCTTTTCTCCTCTCTCTTGCTTCTCATTTTTCTCAGTCTTTGTGAAAAGCCAGGGAAAAAGAAATGTGACACCTCAGGAGACAGACATTCACTTGAAGGCTCTGGTATATCCACATCTTCTTTCTGACAAGGGCCTGGCCATTTACAAGTTTATTTTCCTTCTCTGTGTCAAATGTTTGGCTTAGGAGGTTCTCTGAGAACTGAATGTGCATTGCTGAGAGCTTGAAGAACAGAGCAGAACTTCTCGCATGCTTTAGGCAATCTCAAAGAGACTCATTAGTCTTTATGGGTGTGATGGGCATCATGGAGAGGGTCAGTCAGTTCACCGTGACATTTATTTGGGAAAGAGAGTTTTTGCAGACATAATTACTCTTTGCAGATATAAATGAAGAAAAGGTCATATGCGATTAGGGGGGCCCTAAATCCAGTGATGACTCTCCTTACATGGGGACAGATCACAGAGACACACATAGGAGGAAGAAAGCCATGGAAAGTTAGAGGTAGAAATTGTGGTGATGGAACTATAAGTCAAGGAATGCAGCATCACTTACATGGAAACAACCTAAGTGCCCACTGATAGAGGAGTAGAGAAAGTAGATTAAAATTATCCACACAATGGAATATTATTAGGCATAAAGAAAGATGAAATGTTGCCATCGATAGCAAACGAGGAGCTTGGGTGAAATCTGCATATAAATTAGCAGGTGAGAATGACAACTATAGTTTGTATAGTTAGCATTTCGACAGTAAAATACTTACAAAAACTAGCTGACACTAATAAATGGTGATGCTTTTGAGGATAAGAGGGAGGGGTGATGGAGGAAGAGTCAAAGAGGTATAAAGGAAAAAGGGGGAAAATTTTAAAAATTGCAAGAGGGACTGCAGAGGAGTAAATGGAAACAGGGAAATTTGAACTATAAGCACGTGCACTGATAGAAGCTTTCACAAATCTAAAGTCATCTTACTTCATATAGAGATGAAAATACATTATGCATACATTGTTTTTGCTCTCAGAATTATCCAGTTTTATGGACAAGGACTGTGCAAGGACTCAGAAATCTCAAAATAGCTGAGGTTTAGGGTGATGTGAATATGAATGAATTTTTTTTTGTATCTATTAAAATTGACTTTAATATTTCAACAATCTTGCAGTAAAAATCAGAAGCAAAATAGTATGCTTGGAGTATTTAGAGGCAACAAGTTCTCCCAAATAGATTTTCAAAATGAGCAAAATAATCAATTGCTTCGGTGGGTTGGCTCTTTGAGGCATCATTCCCTCCTGTTCTCTTGTCCTTGGACCTGTCCTTCTGATGACACTGCTGCTGAGGATGTTCTGTTCTCCCCCACCAACCCCCCCCACCCCCGTGGCCTCTCCTCCCAGGATAAAGTCATGTGTGTCGGGGGTTGCCGCTGATTCCTAAAAACAGTGACAGACACTCTGAGGACAAAAGACATAGTTCAGCTGGGATCTCCAAGCTCTTAGCTTAATACCACATTCCTCCAGCTCCTTTGCTCTTAAAAAAAGTAGTAGTTCCAGTAATAATATCAACAGCAACAATAGGAATAATTATGGCTGGAGTAGACACCTTAAAACTAGAGAAAATAATAAAATACAAGGTTGACAAAAATGTTCAACCCATTCCTTACAGGCAAGCTGGAAGAATGTGCCCAAGGGCACACAACTAGCAGTGAGAGGGGGAAGGCGAGGAGCTGGCACTAGCCTCTCCTGAGACATCACAGGCTTGCCTTCCAAGGCTGGTGGTTCCAGATTGCTGGTGGTCTGAGTGCTGGAGAGCAAAAGGGAAACCTTAATGGAATTTGACTTACATATGCATCTTAATTAAGAATCAAATTAGAAGTGCTTGAAGCATACACTTTGAAAAAGAAAAGGCATGCAAAAGATTTATTATCAGTCAATGAGCCCAATGAAACATCTCGCTTGTGGTTGTGATCTGGATGGGTGATGTGCTTGCTTGTTTCCAAATGAGCAAAATCACTGCCTTTCCAGAAATGGACCAACAAGGCCTCCTCCTGGGAGTCTGTGTTGGCATAATTAAGGCCTCTGGAGCCACAGTTACCAGGGAGGAAGCTTGCTGCGCTGGATCTCTGTTATCAAAGGAATGTTGGGGTTCAGCAAGTGTGAGGGGATACCATCCTCTCCCTTAGGAATGATATGTAGATAATCTCAGTGTGCAGTGGAGCTAAACATACCAACAGGTCTTTTGTTAAATCCTCTGTCTTCTAGAAATGATGTGTGGGCCTTCAGTACTGAGGGAGCTGGGAGATTTTTTTTTTCTCAACTTGTTTCCTTTATTACCTTTGGGAGTTTTGTGTGGCTTATGTTCTTGGGGTGGGGCTTCTTTTGTAAGCCATCATTGGAATGAGACACTATAGATACTATAGCATCCTAATGAGAAATTGTTATCACTCCCTTACCTTAATGTGAAGTGGAAAAGATTGAAATGAATTTAAGTAGCAAAATTAAGTAGGCAGAAGATCTAAATTTCTGCATTTGCGGGTGCACCAGTAATGTGTAAAAACAACAACTCCAAAAAGGGATGATGATTGACAAAAAACAACAAATATGTATGGATACCCTACATGGACAAAACACTCAGGGAACACAGTGAAAAAAGAGATATGAGGCTTATTATTGCAGGGTAGACAGTCTAGATGAGAAGCCAGAACAGACATAGGTGAATTATAGTATAATGACTCATGTTACCTTTTGTTGAATATTTATTCTATGTTAAGTATTGTAAAAACCTTTGTTATATATTCCATGTGCAGGAAAAGCTCTGGGGTGTGGTAGGAAAAGCACCCACCAAGAGCTAGTACAATCTAGGAAAGCTCCATGGGGCAAGTAAGACTTCAGTTGGGACTTTGAGGATGCATAGGAGTGGTAAAGAGAAACAAAGTTCAACTGGATAAATTTTAAAGATCTCATTGACTTTATTCAGTGATTCATGGGGACAGCATCCCAGCTAGCAGATAAAAAGGATAAAAGATTGTTATAGACAGAAAGGGATCGAGATCAGGAATAATAAATTCTTTCAGACAAGGTCACCTTCACTGGGGAATATAGAAGGGGTCTCTTAGGCAGATTATCTCACTAGTGTTGATCAGGAAATTCCAGATTGGCTGATTTAAGCTTACATTCTTGGAAGAAGCTGAAACTGCAAGTAGGTTAGGTAGAATGTCTCAGTTTGGTTATGTGGAGCTTAGCTCAACTGACTCCTTATTAAGCCTGTTGTCTCTTTTTAAAGAGGTGATAGACCAAATGAGAGGAAAGAGGAGACTGAAGAATGTTACTTGAGGTTATTACGGTGGTGTTTGCTTCCAACACCCTGAAAGCAGGGATTCTTGTGGCTACCTCCTTATCCCAAATTTGTGACTCTGATGTTCAAAAGGTGGGGTAAAGCTCAGGGTGTTATACTGCCCCCCTAAAAAAGGCAAGAGATATAGTTTGCACCACAAAATGGGATTTGACCTGTGGAAGCAAAAGCATAGTACCAAGTGTTGTCTCTTGGAGAGGGAGGGATTAGAATGATGTTTTAAAAAGAAAGTTCAAGTACTTCTCACAAATCTTTGTGATCTATTCTTTTCACACAACTGATAATAAAGTGCCAAATGATAGTGTTCAGTATGAGACCTTAGATTCTTCTGAATGTCATTCTTCCTTCAGTGACAATAAAAAATGTCACCTCTTAATTCAAATAATTATGCTTTCAAAAGCCATGTTTCTAGGAAAATCTCCAGTGTTAATTCAAGTGAGTCTCAGTTGTTCAAGACCCAGCTTCATAGTCACAGTTTTTCCTGCCCTCTGGTGAGTCTAAAAGTCCAACATCAAAAAGATCAATATTAGGAAACTCAATTATTTATTTATGTTATTAACAGTCAAGGAGAAAATAAAATGATTGTTTGTATAGATCATGAAAAAAATATTCAATTTAGAAATCCATTTTCATTGAAAAAGAAATACCATCAATAAGAGTAATAGTTATCTCCGCAACATAGAAAACATTTTTATTTCACATGAAAAACTAGTATCATGCTTAATGAGGCAAAACTAAGAATGTACGCTCATCATTACTTAACAATGGTCTGATGGGGGAGGGTCAGTAATTTGATAGTAATAGGAGATATGTTTATTGTAGTCAAGCCTGGAAAATGCATGAGACTCAAATGAAAAAAATATTACAAACAATAAGATAATTCATTCTTAGATTCCCATACATTTTAACAAAACGGAAGATATAAGGTAACAAAAGATTCCACTTGTTAATGCAAATAAACAAAAAGTAAAAGAACTAGCCTGGCACATGGCTCGTGCTTGTAAGCTTCAGCCTATGAAGCGGCTGGGGCTAGGGATCGCAGTTCAAGTCCCGCCTGGGGCCTGTAGCGAGACCTAGTTCCAAAAAAAATAGCTGGGCGTGGTGGTGTGTGCCTGTAATCCCAGCTACCTGGGAAGCTGAGGCTGGGGATTGCTTTAGTCTGTGGTACCCCGGGCAACGAGAGCCTGTGGTTCCATGGGCAAAAATAGCAAGACCTAGTCTCAAAAAAAAAAAAAAAAAGTAAAAGAACTAGAAAGAAACATAATCAGAATGTGCAAGATCTCTCTTAAGAAAATCTTAAAATACTTTTGAGGAAAACAAATGAAGACTCGGATAAGTATAAGAATTCTATTCTGGATAAAAAGACTCAGTATCATCATAATCACTCACAGTTAGTAAGCATTTACTATGTACCAAACACTCCCAAGTGTTTTACCACGTAATTCATAAAAGATGTGAATTATCCCTGAATTAATCTGCAAATATAACATGATTGAATTCTATACATTATGTATAATACTACCTATTACAATGTAAGATTTAATTTAAAAAACTCAATTTCAATAATCAAAGTTGACAGCATTAATGAGATCATATAATATTCTTGAAGCTCTTGAAAGAAGAAGGGATATAACTTTTTATCCCTTTTTTCTAGCAAGGACTTTTTTCCTTTTGCTAAGACAAAAGTCTCTGAAAACCTCAGTTTTCCCACAATATGATCTGTCAATCTTAAGTTGCCCCCAAAAGATTTCAGAGAAAGGCCAGAATCCCCACAAAGATGGACTCACTCCAGACAAAAATCTCTGCTCTGAGAACTAGTTCCCTAACCAGAGTTTGCAGAAGGACTTGCTGCTCAGGTCAGCTAGCACAAAACAGAAGAAATCTGTACCAACACAGAACAGACTGTAGTTTCTTAGGGAGCTCTTTACTCCATGGAACCCCTCTCCAGCTTCCCAGAGCTCCTTGTTGTTCTACCATCTCATTCATTAGCCCAGATAAGCCCAGAATTGAGCAAGGCCTGCCAGAGGCAATTTGCTCTCTCAGGCATTTCTCATACAATGATATTATGCTAACTGAGTAGACCAAGCAAGGCAGCAGAATGGAATTCCTACCTGACACAGTCCCCAGGAGAACCAGGAGAATGACTGAGAACTGCATTTTTTTGCAGCTGACCTCTGTTCCAGGAGAGAATTCCACCTTACACCCAAAGTTCATTCCAGATGCCATTCATCTTCCCCTTCTGGTCTTGTTGCCATGCAAGAAATCAAACAGATGCTTTGTGGTAACTAAGGGAGAGTCTAAACACCAGCACTGTTTGCTTTTTGATTACCTGCTCTGAGACAGTCAGAATACTGTCTGACTTGATGAGTAGGATTCACTGCTGGAACCTAACTGGAGCCAAGAGCTGAGACCAGACCCCTCCTCAAGGCAGTCCCCGGAGACAGACACTGATCTTGGACTATCAGTCACCTCTACCCCTCCTACCCTCAAAGAAGCCTGTGGAGGCAGATTTCTGGAGTCACCAGGCTTCTGAGTCTGCGGCACAGGCACAGGCGCTGACTTCCATGGGGTTTTCAGGACCCTGTCCAACAGTGCAGGCCTGCTCAGTGACAGGGACTAGAGCCAGGAGGCCAGTCTCCACTCTGAGGAGGAGCAACTCAGTGGAGCAACTCCACTGCAGAGGGAGGATGGCAGTGGAGCAGCCTGATCCCTCGGCGTGGTGCAATGAGAGCAGCAGTTGAATACAGGTGTACCCCGCAAGTGGACCAACATTCGCCTACATGGAGGTCACCACTGGCCAGCTAGTGTGCCCAGGCGAGCCAGCACAACCAACCCAGAGAGAGAGCAATGAGTACCGGCTAGGGAGTCACCTGGTCCCTCTCACTCTCCCTCCTCCCCCTTCATCCAGCCCAGAGCAAAGAGAAGGCTGCTCAGAGCCAGAAGATGCCTCAGGCTTCAAACCCACAGAGAGGGCATCTCCAGTTGTGCAGGTTTGAAGACAGGCCTGTGTCGGGAAATGACAGTCAAGTTCAGTGTGACTCAGAAGCTGTAAGAACCATCATAGACTATGAATAGCTAAAAGTAACCAGGAGGCAAGATATTAAAGGACAAGAAAGGGAGCCCTAATAGAGGTCAGCTGAAAATAATGACTGGAGGGAAAACAAAAGCAATTTCAGTTTCTACGTCTGGAATTGGGACTGCTCAAGAAATTGGTTAGAACCTGTTCTGGGCAAAAGGAAACTGAGGCTCAGGAAAGCTGAGTGACTTGCCTCATTGAACCCAAGTCGGTGTCCAGACTGGGGCGCACTCTTCTATTTCCCCAACCTGTCTCCCCTCCTGGCCTGATGCTGCTATACCTTTGTGAAGCCCCTTCTAGCTTCACCAGCCTTTGTCCAGTTTTGATGCCACCACTCTGGCTTAAAGTCCAGGCCTTCCCTAGGCTCCTGCCCAAGAAAACTGCCAGGTTTCCATCCTCAAAGTACACTTTTGGTCACTCACTTTCCTACCTAAAATAACAAATTTCTCTTTCCTACATAATGCAGCATATAGGATTCAGAATGCCAGTCTATAGGCTTCTGGCTGAAGCAGAAGGCAAGAAAATGCTTTGCTGTGTGACCTTAGGCACATTAACCAGTCTTTCAGAATACCAGTTCCACTTCTGTAAATAAAGGAAAATAATATCTGCCACAGGGTATCAGCAAAGAGTACGAAAACAATGAAAACAAAGGAAAGTACTCTCACGATGCTATTCTTTTCTTTATAGGACTGTGACAAAGGCTGAATACAGTAGCTACTCAATAAACATGGACTGAAAGGATGAATAAATAGTTGCCAAGTTACCAATTCTCACCTCTCAGTTTTTCCTGTCATATTAGTTACTGTAAATAATCCATTTCATTACGCATAATTAAAGCTGAAGTGATGGCTCAGATTAAGTTATGGAAAACGTCAGAATAATTAAGCCTTTGAATTAAAGAAACTCACATCTGCTTAATTTTCAGCCTGACTGAATCGAGTTCTTCCTGTTCCCCTGTTTCCACCATGATTGGGTGAGTCTCCTCTTCCTTCATCAGTCTGGGGCCATAGGGTCATTTCTGGAATTCGTTGTGGGCTCTTTTTCTTCTGTTAATTGTAGCTTCTGTTGCCAGCACTGATGCTGTTTCTGTCATTATAATGCTCAGTCTCCCATTTGTCAGTTCATCTCCTTCTGAAAGTACGTGCTCTGGCACCCAGGAAAGCTGGTGATATGATACCCTTCCCCACCCCCACCCAGGTTTCTGGCTCACCTGTTCCTGAATGAGGAGACTTTGGGTCCACCAGGTCTCAGTCTGGTGAGATGAACAGGGTGTCTCCAAGGCAAGATGGAAACTTTGAGTCAAGCACATCTCCAGTTGTACATGAAAACCTGGGGAGCCTTCACATTGCATCTGATGTAGCAGTGGTTCAGGCCCTTAAAATATTTAAAGGGCCTTCCCTAGACCCCACTGCCAAGCATCTAATTTGCAAGCAAAGGAGTTGTTTTTCAAGTATCTGTTGACTGAGAACTCAGGAAACACTTTCCAACAGATACGTAGGCTATGCAGGATGCATAGCCTTACATAACCTACAATATACTTGAAATATTATAGACCTAAAATGAGAATTGGAAGCGCTGCTGTGAACATTCAAAAGTTCAGCTCTTTTTGCATTTGCTCAGGCACTGGGGGATGAACCAGAGAACATTGTCACTTCCACAGATGTGGACAAGTTCTGCCCCTGGTATTCCTTCGTCCAGAGCTGGAACTACGGGTTTCCAGAATCCAAAGCCTAGGACAAGACTCCACCAGGGCCCACTGCTCAAGCAACCCTCCGTGGTAGGTTCCAATGGGAAGAGACCACTCAGGGCTGGGCCCACAGTCATTGTGATAGCAGCCACAAGTCACTTGCAGAAATTTAAACCAGCCCTCTCCCAGTCTTCTTGAAGGTCTCTCTCTGTACTAGTGTGCTCACGGCTTTAGTTCTAAGCTCCCCCAGTTCTCTCACACATCTGCCTCCAGCCAGTCTCAACTAGTTCTTCAGGGCCAGAGAAGCTCTGCTTTTTTTATCCGAAACACTTTACATGTGTGACAGGATTTCAACCTAAAATGGAACTGGAGCCGGGCACGGTGGCTCGTGCCTGCAAGCTTCAGCCTATGAAGCAGCTGGGGCTAGGGATCGTGGTTTGAGTCCCGCCTGGGGCCTGTAGCGAGACCTAGTTCCAAAAAAATAGCTGGGCGTGGTGGCACGCGCCTATAATCCCAGCTACCTGGGAAGCTGAGGCTGGGGATTGCTTGAGTCCGTGGTACCCCAGGCAACAAGAGCCTGCGGTTCCACGGGCAAAAATAGGGAGACCTAGTCTCAAAACAAAAGCAAAAACAAAATAAATAAATAAATAAAATGGAAATGGAGGCTAGAATATGGAGAATCTTGTTAGAGGCTGCAAGTTAAAACTAGTTAGGATTTATGTTGGGATAAAAAACATTTTATTTGATTTTTATTTATTTTTTTGTTTGTTTGTTTTGCGAATTGGAGGCTATGAAATGGAGAATCTCTTATGCATGCATCATCAGAAGACTGGAAATTAAAACAGAGACTGAATTCCATAAATGCCTGGTTTACAAACAATAGAAACTTAGTTCCTGACCAATGAACATCTACTAAGAATCTCTCCCTATCCTTGAGCCAATGAACATATGTACTGCTTGAATTCTGGCTAGACTTCCCCTCTTTGCATTCATTACCCATAAATACAGCCCAACCCCATGGCATGGTAGAGCAAGCCTTTCCTGAACTGCTATTCCCAAATAAACTCGATTTCTGGTTATTTGAACTTGCCTCAGTTTACCTCTTTATTTGGTTAACATATGTAACACTACAAGTACCTAGTGTACTATCCTAATTGTAGGATTACTAAATTTACTCTATACTCCCTTGCCACATGCCATACTCTCCTCCACCCCAACACCCATACCAAGATCCAGAAAGAGACTATTACAGGGAAGACAATAAATGAACTGCCATGGTAAGCACATGAATCAATTAAAGCACCGTTTACATTTCTTTGTCAAACATAATAACTTAGTGTTTGAATTAAGGTCAGGCACCTTGTTTCCAGCCTCTATTGCGTATCAAAATTGAAATGAATTCCACAATCTTAAATTGCTTGATCCTGGCTGAGTCATCTTCATCCAGATGTTAAAAGCTAGAAGGTACTAGTTCTTCTCACCTTTCCACTACAGAACCTGGAAAGGCTAAGCATCTTGTCCAAGCACAAGGTAGGTAGGTGCACACCAAGAAACCAATTGGTTTTGGCATTGCCCTTCGCCTTAAACCCTGTGCCTCCTTTTACCTGCCTTGTGCCTGGGCAGGTTATTCAAGTCTCCTGACCCTGCCTCCTCATTTGCAGTGTGTGCATAATAGTGCCTTTTGTGTTACAGAGCTACTGTGAGAATCAAAGGGCTCACCTGTGCAAGGTATCATCCTGGTGCATCATAGCTACTCAAAACAGTATTCTTGCATTCATGAAGAGTCACTGCATGCTACAGCATTCAGATGACTGTTATCAATGTCTCCCAGTTTCCCGGTTTGGAGGCTTCCATTGCATTACTACCATGAAAAACAAAAAGAAGCAATATTTCCCTTTGATTAAAACTATTATTCCTTAAAAGAACTCTCACTGGTGAATTTTCCAGTTGCTGTCATTGTTCAGTGCTTTAACTTTTTTTTGGATGTAGCTCAGAATTCATTAAAAGCAATAACTTAGACTTGTTTCCCACTTCTACATTCTGATAGACCAAGTTTATAGTCATGGAAACAGAAATATTACATAACAATCTATGATAATAAAAGCAAGCATGTATGTAGTGTTTTCTGTGTGCCAGACAAAATTCTGTGAATTAACAGTATTACCTCATTTAATCCTCACAAAAATACTGAGATGGTTAAATGAGTATTATTCCTATTTTTATCAGGTGGGGAAACTAAGGCACAGAAAAGTTCAGTAACTTGTCCAAGGTCACAGTCTAGGAAGTGAGAGAGTCAGGAATCAGACTGGAGCCATCTGGCTCCAGCATCAGGGTTCCACATCACTGAACTGGCACGGGCAGTCCCTCTGGCCTCTTATCAGACTATACAGAATACCCACAGACAGAAACAGCATGTGTGTTTCCTTTAAAATAGAACAGTGGTTTCTTCTGCCAGTCTGTATTCATTGAAAGAAAAGTAAGCAAAAATGGTATTTGTGGGAAGAGGGCTAAGGGGAAGAACCTACAGAACTAGAAATTAATCTGTTTGTTTTGTTCTCTTTCGTTTGTTGCTTGCTGCTATAAGAGGAAGTCCCACCATCAGTCGTTGAGAAGGTGGGGGTGGGGTGGGGTGGGGTTTGATCATCAGGAAGAAATGTCATTAGGTCATCTGGAAGTCTCTGGCTCTCAGAGACACTTTGGTATTTCAAGATCAGGGATCTCCCTAATGGTCCTCAGCACCTGACAATGAGCTGTCTGACTTGAAAAGGGTAAAAGGGACAGCATAAATGAATGCTTCATGGGCTTTGTCTGGGGAGATAAGAAGAGCCTCAACCCCTGGTGGATTCCCAGACAATGGTCTTGGAAGGGGGATGTGAAAGCAGATGACTGAGTCGGTCAGACCAGTGTTTTTGTAGTGAGAGAACCATAGGGAAATTGACCGATGCAAGGTGCATAGGCTGTCTTCAGGCGAGGGACTCTGACAAAATTGTTTTGTGAAATCACCCATGAACCTCGACAGACACCTGGGGACAGCAAGAAGCAGCAGAAATAGTGGCAGGCAGGGCAGCAGGCTGAGAGTCCCATGGCCATCCCCCAAGGCAACTGAAGGTCTCTGGGCTGTGAGGGAAGAGGAAGTACCATGAGCCTAATGGTGCATGTCTGGACACCTTAGTTCTTGAGAATACTTGCCAGGGCAGCAAGATAGAGGGAAATTTGAAAAGAAAAAAAAAAAAAGAGAGAAAAAGAATGATTTTATTCAAGGCCCTCAGTTTTGGACACTTCTTCATAGAAAAGTGTATGGAGAGAAACCTCTGGCAAACACTCTCCTATTTATTCTTGCAAGTCAATGAGTTCTCTAGACCTATGAAATTTAGAGGGATGGAGGAGGGAATGGGTAAATACAAGCTGCCTCACTTTTCAAAAGTTTAAGTGGAGCTGTTTTGCTTTTATGACAGACTTATAATGGCACCTGCTTTTGCTTACCAGAAGAAATCCAAAGAGGATTTCCACAACAACGAAAGTCAAAAGACAAAAATAACCCATCAGTGTCTGTTTAGCAACAGCTGTTTTAAAAGCAGTGGGCACCTGAGCAGGAACTGCTGGAACTGCTGACGAGCACCTTCTGGGGAACCACAGACAATCCCTGACTTATGATGGTTTGATTCCATGATTTTTCAACTTTACGATGAAATGAGAGCAATATTCATTCTGTATAAACAATGGGGAGATACCATCTCGCGAAGCTGGGCAACAGCAACGAGCCTCCGCTCCCAGTCAGCATTTTCGGCTGAAAGATTTTCAATTTAAAATGGGTTTATTGGGACATAGCCCCGTTGTAAGTTGAGAAAGATCTATGCTTTATACAGGCTATATATTTGTCATATAATTCCTGCTTTTATTATATTTTACTGTTATTTTAGGTTTTGTGTATTATTCGGTATGATTTAGAAGGTTATTTTGAGGGCTTGGGAATGCTCAACATTTCTTCCACTAAATTAATGGTAATTGTTTCTTCACTTTATACCATTTCAGCTGACAAAAAGTTTCACAGAAACACTCCACTTTAGGATGGAGGAGGGGTGGAAACGCCATCGATTTTTTTTTTTTTTTACTCCTGTTCTTACCCTTACAAGGTGGGGTCTGGGAAAAAACAAGTAGCCATTTCTTTAAGTATTTCTGAGGTCTTCAATCTGACAGGGTCCTTACGGTCTAGATGAACTCTACATTTTCCTCACTTGCTGTGACTGGAGATAAAGGCCCTGCCCTTGTTAAGGAGCATGAGTGAAGAGGAAAAAACAGGAAACTGAGAGAGCCTGCTGAGCCTGGGAAGGGGCTGTCTAGGCAGAAGTGAGCAGCTCCAGCAAGCTGGACACAGGGCTCTCTTTGCTTTATTGCTATGCCCGCCCACTGCCTGGTGGGTAGTTAGGGGCACACCATTGTCCCTGAGAAGTTCCAAATGACATCAACAAGCATGAAAGAAAACACTGAGAACAACCTGAGGTTTCTAGGTACTCAGGCTAGAGGACCACTCTGCCATCGTGAGTCAAATCTCCGGGGTGACAGCCTACACTGAGGTCTAGTGGTTACAGCTGGGACAGAGTTGAGAGTTCCATTGGTAAGTTGGCTTTAGTACCGGGCTGGTTTTGAGCTCCTCCTTGACTCACAGTTGTGGACAGTGGGAGGTCGGTGGGGAAGACAAGACAGCACACAGAGCTGGTAGCAGCTGTGATTGCTGAGGAGCCACTGCTGAAATGATGGCGTTTGAGACTTGAGATACTTGAGGCAGTTGAGGTTTCAGAGAAAAATATAAAAAATATTTCTTTTTAAGGCTGGGCACAGTGGCGCATGCCTGTAGGTGGCAGACTGGGAAGCCATGGCTGGGGCCAGGGATCGCGGTTCGAGTTCCGCTGGGGGCACATAGCGAGACCTAGTTCCCAAAAAATAGCTGGGTGTGGTGGTGTGCACCTGTAATCCCAGCTACCTGGGAAGCTGAGGCTGGGAATCGCTTGAGTCCGTGGTACCCCAAGCAATGTGAGCCTGCGGTTCCACGGGCAAAAATAGCGAGACCTAGTCTCAAAAAAAAAAAAAAAATTTTCTTTATGAACCAAATCAAGGAAAATATATATATGTTTGAATTTGAATCCAAGATTTTTGATAGTAACTTTTGGATAGGTTTGATTGACAGCACATATTGTTCATGTATATGCCAGTGTGCAAGCACACACATACATGTGTGTGTATGACATTTGGGGGTGCCCTGTCAGTACTGGGGTGGGCATCCCTGAGATGCAGGCCAATCTTTATCCCCTCTATCTTTATCCATTTTGGGGGGAGGGAGAGATATCCTTCCAACAGCCCCTAGGAGGAGAAATCTTATTTGCCCTGATCATTTACCATCACCCTGGGTACAGATGCTTCAACCACAGAGTTCAATGAACCCAAGGGAGCCAAGGTCATAGGCAGGACTATGCCAGTCATATTTTCACTTTCATATTTTTCTCTTTCAAGACAAGACATTGACTTAAGAGACATGGAGATGTTCAAATGATGGTGAAAGCTTCAGTTCAGTGGTTGTGTAGAATTAAGATAGAGGATGTAGGCCAATGAGTAAGTGCAGAGTAGAGAGAAGTGGCAGGGAGTAGCAAACACACAGGGAGAAGAGGAGAACCTGAGGCCCTTTGAGAGAGGCAGGAGAAGGTTGAGTCCAAAGGAGGCTTCATTGACACTGTCAGTATCCAGAGCTTGCCTGTCAAGTCCTTGTATACTTACAGTAACCCCCCCCCCCATTAAACTTGAACCAGTTTGAATACTTTGTATTCCTTGCAACTACATAACCCCCAAGACAGGGTGACTGGATACGATCAGACAGTAGGTGTCAAAACCCCCATAGAAAAGCATATGGATCTGGGGACTGCTGGAGTGTCTGTGAATTACTTTGTGTATTTCATCAATGTAGATGCAGTCATATTATGCTGCTTCATTAAAACTCTAAGCTTTCACTCTGAGGGCTGTCAGTTGCTCTAATGAAAAATTCTACTCCAGGGTAGTCAGCTAATATTTTATCAGAAAACCACACTCTAGAGGCAGTCACCTCAGGAACTTCAGTGATCAATGTCTCACCAAATACCCGAGGCTTTGTTAATTAGCAGCATGAATGTCAGAAATGGATTTTTATTGTTGAAATCAGTTCATTATTAATAAGTATGATGAACATTAGAAATGGACTTTCATCGATGAAATCGAGGGCATTCAAGATGTGTGAACTGGCTGAAATATTTTTCTGTTTGCCATTTTTCTCTGTTAGTTAAACAGGGTGGTGGACACCAAGGTATGTGACCCAAGTACCCTTCCCAGTAGGGAAGTTGCCTAGCTGTGGGGGGACTACATTGTACAACTGAGGGACAAATATAAATGAAGTTTATATTAGTTTATATAAGCAATAAGTATAAACGAAGTTCCAAGATCATCTATACTTTTGTGATATTCAATTATTTTCAGTTAAAAAAAAAAACAACCAGTTGGTCATTTGTATTTACTAGTTTCATGTCACTTGCATTTGTTTCTTTTATAGAGTTTGATCCTAATACCATTTTGCCCCCCAAGCTCTGTCTCAGCACCTGTTTGCAGAGAACCCAATGGTAACAAGTAGGGTTTAGGAAAAGCTGAGATTTACAGCCCTGCATTAGTATGCTGGGGGTTCTGCGTGGAAGCACCATTGCCTGGACAGCTTCAACAACAGACATTTTTTGTTACATAGTTCTGGAGGGTAGAAATCCAAAAGCAAGATGTTGGCAGCATTGATTCCTTCTGAGAACTGTGAGGAAAGGATCTGTTCCAGGTCTGTCTCTGGTTTATCAATGAATTTCTTCTCCCTGTGTCTCTTCACATCATCTTCCATGTAGGCCTGTCTGTTTCTGTGTCCAAAATTCTGTCTGAGATCTCATCAGAAACACCTTTAACACTCACATTTCTGGCAACATTCCATTCATGATGCTAGATGTGTTCCCTAGACAACAGAAACCATATCTCTATACCTCTTTTCTTAACTCTAACCCAATCTCCCTTTACATTCATATTTCTACCAACAATTTTTTCAAGACAGTTGAGGCTTGTTGTTCAGCCTCTACCCTAACCCAATTCCAAAGGCACTTTCATGAGAAAGCAGGAGGGAGCAAGTGAGCAAGAGGAGAGCATTATTTTAAGGAATTGCTTCACGTGACTGTAGATATTAGCATGTGCAAAATCTGAAGGGCAGGCTCAGATTTATGTAGACTTCTAAATCAAGCAAGAGATATTGTTGCAACTCTTGAATCAACTGATAAGTCTGAGGAAAGGAAAGTCAGGCAGAAACTATCTTGTAGGCGAGAGTCAATTCCCATCTCTTTGGGGAAATCTCAATTTTTGCTCATCAGGCCTTCAACTGACTGATGAGGTCTACCCCCATTAGAGAGAGTAACCTGCTTGCTCAAAGTCTACAATTTAAGTATTAAGCATTTCTAAACAATACCTTCACAGTGACAGCTAGACTGGTGCTTGACCAAGCATATGGGCATTACCATCGAACTAAGTTGACACATAAAATTAACCATCACAAGTTACTCTACAGGAAGGCTCCAGACTTGGTTTTATAATGGCTGGTGTCCATAGATTGCTAGGGGCAGCTGTAGTTGCCTGTTTCTAAGAGGTGATGTAATGGAACCCTGTCTCTGGTGTGTTGTTTCCTCTAACTGAAACAGCCCTTTTGTGTAAGGCAGTAAGTGCTCCAAAAGAGACAGTTTGGGAATTTAGATCTATTAATTAAAAAAGCTTAATAAATTTCTGTGTGCATGACCAAATTTGATAGAAAAATTTATTTTCTTTCCCTACAACAGTTATAGGGAAGTAGTTCACTTTTATTTACCTCAATGTTTCAATAACTACCACCAACTACAAAGAACCGAAGGATTGTGCATCATGACCTAATTGGCTTGTCAATGCAATGTAGTTTCATTTTAGATCAGGAACACTCACCCCCTCACTTTAATCAAGTTTGTTTATTCAAATGGCATCTTTCCCAAAAAGCCTTCTTTGATGAGACTAACTAAATAGCCAGTGGAAACACACATAAACCTCACACACATACCATTACCTGTGGATTATGTCCAAATCCTGCTTCATTCTTATTGGCACTTATCAAATCTGAATGATATTTAGCATTTTTTTTTCTCTACTAGGAGATTAGGGCAGATATCTTACAGCTGTATCCCTAGAACATGGAACTATACTGGCATATTTTATAAGTTACAAGTAAACCTACACACAAAAAAATCAACATCTGGCAGCTATGAGGTACTCACACTTAAAGGTACAAGAGAATTGGTTTGAAACAAGTGTCCAGCCATTAATTTTTGCTCCTGTAGCCCTGCCTTGCCTCTCTCCTTGCCATCCTCACACTCTTGAACATGTTGAACCATAAACTCGGTCACATAAACTGAACTAAGCTTCATGTTTAGTTCCCAAGAAACGGTTTATCTAGCCAGCCCAAGTACATGAGAAGTTCAGCAGATGTTTGCTTCTATGTCAACTGATGTGTTTTGACTCCTCGTGGGTCATTTGGTGTCCATCAACAGGAATGCTGAAATACAGTGACAGGTTACTAATTAAAAGGACAAGGCCTGGGGAGTGGGATGGTTGCTAAGTAGAAAGAGCGTGCTAAATAAATTGATAATGCAAATAAAACTCTGGAGGATATTTTTGGTCCATAGAGAAGAACACTCTGTTTTCAAATATTGCTTAAGCAGATAAGAAGCAACTACTTATCTAGCAAGAAAAATAAAAAGTGCTATGTCGAATACAAACCACTCTTCATTATAGTAATCCTCCTAAGTTTTTATATCAGGCAGCAGTTTGCTAATCTAGTTGCAGCATATATTTGGTGGGGGGAGGGGGGAAATAAATGAAGACAAATCCCTAGATATGAATCTTTAACTAGTTCTCTCCTCCCAGAATAAGACTGAATAAAAATGTAATTTTCAACACCAACAAAAACAATAGTAACATGTGTGACTGATCTGAAAATAGTAGTGATGGTATTGGTGATGTTACTAGAGGAGGTTGTATGACAGTATTGACAGTAGTGGTGGCAGTGGTGTAAGTGGTAGCGGTGCAAGTGGAAGTGGTGATAGTGGGAGTGATAGTGATGATGGGAATGGAGGTTGTGTTGATGTGGTGGTGATGGTGGTGATGATGGTAGTGGTGGTGACGATGGTGATGCTGGTAATAAGTTATATCGTTGAGCCTTTCCAATGGATCACAGGCACTGAGAGATGAACTGTTAAGGTTCCCCCTTTCCTGGATCTGGCTTTGGTCTTGTCATTATGACAAGTTTAGATTTCAGACTGTGTTCAGATTGGGAGTCCTGCAGGGTTGACCTTCTGCCAATAGGTCCTTGCCTTGGCTGAGCTTAGATTTGGAGAAATGTTGCCATCTAGTGCCCCGCAGGAGTCTTAACTCTTTAAGTCAGTAAACCAACCTTCTACTTAATTCCCATACCCTCCCTCCCAGGTAAGTGGTCAGACACACCACAGACCATGAGACTGAGCCCTGGCCTGACCTACAGTGGGAACCATGGAAGTATCTCCACAAGTTTTGTTTCTTTCGCCTCTTTTCTCTTTAGAAAATTTACAAAGAGAAAGAGCTAGAAAGAGGCAAAGAAACAGCAACTGAAATAAAATTGCGTAATGAGCTAAGATTTACATACACTGTGATTAACATACTAAACTCAGTTAGGAATGGGGAAGAGTGATTAAGGCGAACTCCAGATACAACAGTGGAATAAGGAAACCACTGATGTAGACTTCACATGTACTTTGGGTCACTGTCTGTCTGAACCTGTCTCACCCCTCCAAGCCCACCAGTCTGTATGCCTTCACACTCTCACCATCTAAAACTTCCAGTCTGTTCCCTCATCTGTTCTCCTTGTTTTCTGCAGTAAGAGCTAGCTAAATCCATCAGCTACTTTGTACTCTGTGTTCTTGAGCTTCCCCTGTCAAGAAAAAGAGGTCTATTTTTAATGGAAACCTCCAATGACTTAGCAGTGATGAGCTATTCTATGTAGTGGTAAGTGGCAAGCTGGCCTGGTGGAGGAGATACTTTAGACAGAAAGCATTCTCTTATATCTCCCAAACTCCAGGCCTCCCCAACCTTCAACCGCAATCTTGTCTATCATGTTGCATATATGCTGATTTGCATTCCCAGATTATTGATGTGCTTAATGCCAGCTTCCCAGCTTGTCTGTTAGCTCCACAGTGGCGAGTGTCAGGTCTGTTTTGCTCACTACCAACCGCCTAGTGCTTCACATTGTGCCAGGCCCGCAGGCACACCAAAAAACACCAGAGAGAAGCTGGCACATACCTTCAGTGAGACTAGCAAGTGGAGACCCCCATTTGTACAACACCGGCACCATTGAGTCAGAAGGGTCATCATGCATCATACATCCCATGATGCTCAAGTTGTTTAACCCCAGCACCCTCAGTTCACTTGAAATATTAAGCTGGGGCCCTCATTTCATTTTTGAAGAGAGCCCTTTTCACTATCTCCTCACCCTTCTTTCATTGGATCCAAAAACAGCTGGTCCAATCCCATCATTTTACAGAAAAAAGAACACCCTCGACAGCAAAGACATGTGGAAAGGTGACAAGGTAAGAGACAAAGGAAAAAAAGAGTATATGTCACAGAGAAATGTGGAAAGGCAACAAGGTAAGAGACAGAGGAGAAAAAGAATATATATCACAGTAGGAAATTGCTTTGTCATATTTTCCTATCACAGTTCTTCCCTGTAATTCAAGAACACCTGTAAAGACTTGTTCTCCCTCATCCAGGAATTCACTGTGAGAGATATTCAGCCTGGCCTGGAAATGAAAGGAGCTGGAGGGGGTGTCAGGGCTGTGATGTGGAAGAAGAACCATGTGGCCAGAGGAGGTGGCTCTAAGGACCCCAAAGATTTAGAGGGCTGTACACTGTAAAGTGTCCATCTGGGAAATAGCAGCCACATTGAGACACTGAGGACAAAGCCTTTTTGTCCTTTGCCACCCGTCAGGCAGTGCTTTTCTGAGCAGCTCTAATTATAAATCCCTGTCCCGCTAAGATGGGTAAACTTGGCAGCGTTTGAGATCTGCCTTGTGTCTTAACTATTTCTCAGTTGGTTTCGGTTTGGCAAAACCCCAAATGCATTTTGCCAAGCACTCTTTCCCTTAATTTCTAATCCCCTGAGTGGCTTAAGGGAAATTTCATCCATATGTTTCTGAGTCATTTACTGTGAACTCATCTTTTGGTAAAAAGAAATATGTTCTCAAGCCAGCACAGTCCAAAGAATAGCACATTTTTAGACTGAAATGGGTCATGCTTTCTTTGGAAAGAATTTCCTGAATTTTACTGAATACAAGGAGGGAAGGAGAGCAATATATCCTCTTCACATATTCCTCCCCCCCTTAGCATATCCTTTTTTAATGCTAACTGGAAAACTTGTTCTATTGTTTATGAAGCTGGTGAATGCTGTATCTGCACTTAGATCTAAACAGGCTTTATAGATTTGCAACTTTCAACACAAATTCTTATTTTTCACTTACACTGGAAAAGAAACAGTAATTTTTGAACACACACTACATGTCAGGCAGCTCAACAGCCTGGTAAGAGAGATTGTGCTCTCATATATAAGAAATATGAGATAAAAAAACGTTAAGGAATCAGAGAAGTTGTGACTTACCCAAAGACAAAGTCAGAATTCTAATCTAGGACTGTTTGACTCCCAAGTTCATGCCTTTCCACCTGTCCTTGTTCAATATAATAAACAGAAGGGCAGCCCAACACATTTGAGTTGACAATCATGATGGAACTAAGGGTGAATTCCAGGCAGACATTCTTTGAAAAGTCAACAGGGACTAGACTTGAAATTATTGCAAAATAGTTATCCTCTCTTTCATTGCCTCAGAGGAGTTTGGGACCCACCTTATTACACTCAGTTGAGATACCATTCATGGAAATCGTCAGTTTTGAAGTGAGGGCTTCAATATGACTACAGTGATGATGAGCCTCCAGGTGTAACTACAGGTTTTCAGGAATGAATGAAATAGATGTAAACATTATCTTGGTGATGTAAGCAGCAAAATCCAGACCTTTGAAGGTTCTGTAAGACAGAGTCCAGTTTCACAATTGGCAAAAAAGAAGGCAAGGAGGCCTATAGTCTAGAAAAGTCAAAAGATATTTCAACTAAATGCAATGTGTGAATTGTATTTAGATCTTGATTCGAACAATTGAACAAGAAAAAGAAACTGGGAGTGAATCAGGGAGTTTGAACACTATCTGAATATTTTATATGTATTGTCATTTTTTAGATGTGATGATGGTATTATGATTATGGTAAAAAAAAAAAAAAAGGATAGCCTTTACCTCTTAGTGATATTTCTTAACTAATTACATATGAAACAATGATACCTTGGACTTGATCTAAAGTAATCTGGGATGGGATGAAGAGACTGGAGAAATATGAAAGAAGATCGGTGATGCCTGAACATCCATTTAAGCTGGCGGGTAGGTGCAAAGGGTTCACTGTATCAGAAGAAAGACATTTTTATGTTTGAAAGTGTCTGTAATATAAAATATTAAGATCAAAATTCTCATTAATTTTACATTTCCCCTTTTCACCCACACTTAATCTTACTCTTTCAAACAACACTATGAGGTTCTTACAAGAACATGCTACCAGTACTTGTGATGGTCACAGTGGTGTAAAAGAAGAAAAAGGAAGAAAGAAAGGGAGGGAGAGAGGAAAGCAGAGAGGAAGGGGAAAAGGGAGATAAAAAAGGAGCCAATAGAAGAGAAGTAACTTCTTAACAAAGAGAACTAAGTTCCTGAAGATTCATGTCCCAAAATGCACAGAACACAGGTTCAAATGGCCACTCTGACATTCTTACTTTAGAACTATATTGGTGGTCCTGGGCATGAGAACTTTCGAAGGCAAAGTAAGACTTCATGTTGGCTTTTAGTCATTCTTAATGCTGGCATGTTAAAGCTGCTCTGAATAATCTATACACCATCAAGTATATTGGTCAGGAAAGCAGAAAGGTTTGTGAGATTTTTTAAAAAAATAATTCTCATATGTTGTGTTTCCAAAGTTGCTGTGGAAACAACTTTCAATGGTCTTACTCTGATGGCAAAGTAAATGTGTACTCCTTCTCCAGTATCATGTGAAAATGACAATAGGAACACTAAATTAGTTTGTATGGCATCATCTATTTTCTTTTGTACCTTCTTAAATGAACATTTGCTATCATGCACAAGAGGTCACATGATATAATGCGTCCCACAACATTCAAAGTCAACAGTTGTCTTTAGGCATTTGTTTCCTCTGTGCCTTCATTCCCCCACCCCTGATGAATTCTTTTCTGCTCGTTTCCATTTTTATTGAGAAATGAGATACATCGCTGTAACCATTCTCTAGTTAAGGTATACAGCATGATGGCTATGATACACACACATGTGTTTAGGTAAATGGATCTATCTAAATAGATAAAATAAAAAGAACAGAAAGAAAAAAGGAGAAAAATATTCTCCTTGTGATAAGTTGCTTGGCAACTTTACTATATGGGTCTCTCCCACTAAAGTTTGTGACTAGTAACTTCACCTTTATGGAAAGCCTAAATAGTACCTATTTTAATAACCAAAAGAAAGTCAAAGAGAGTTTTCATATTTATGACAAACAGCAAAAAGTAAAAACAGCATTTTCTTTTACAGTACATTGTTCTAGAGTCAGCAAGCTATCTGGCCCAGAACTCCTAGACATATCGTTCCCACTTTTCCTGCAGACCAGTGTTACTTAGATTTTTTGTGTTATTGGGTATGATTTAGTAGGCTACTCTTTGCATCTGTGAACACTCAGAAAAAATTTTCCACATAAATTAATGGTAGCTATTTCTTTGATTTATGCCATTTCAACAGGTTCAAACATTCAATTTTGCATAGGGGAAGAAACCTGTATATCATACTGTAGCTAACCAGCTACAGTCATCATGCTGTACCTTATATCCTTACTGCTTATCTCTCTTATAACTGTGGCTGATAGGTTATTTGAAAAACAAATTTAAAGACAAAATCTCAAGCATCATTGTCATTTCATTTATAAAACTTTAGTATGCACAATTTCTTTTTCTTTCAGGGTCACAGGATTAATTTTAGATGGGTTGGTAAAGTGAAGAATCTGCTGAGAGATAACGGATCTTATGGACTGGGAAGCGGGAATCTGGGGATGGCAGCTGGCATGAGCAGCAGGGGAAGAAGACAGCTGGTGCTGAGTAAGCGCTGAGCCCCGAGTCATGTGTGAGGCTGCAGGGAGGCACTTCCCTATCTGATTCCCAGCAGCAGGGCAAGTGCTGGTTACGGAGGAGATCAGAAAGCCCAGTCTGGCTGCCATCTGGGACATCACCTTCTCAGTGCTGCCAGGGAGAGTCAGGGCTTTAGAGACTGAAACTTGTTCACTTGAACTGTCAAAATGTTTCTTCCCATCTAATGTGATAGAAACTTTTCTACACTGCTTTAGTCACTCCTTGAGGAGAGATACAGAGAACATTTTGCTCTTAGTGACTTAAAGACATCACCATCAAGGACAGTTTTGTGTTGATCTCAAATAGGCTCGTTCCTCTAAAGATTGCCAAGAATTATTTTATATGTGTGCTCCCAAGCCAAACAGTCACTAGATTTTTCTTTTCCCTTTAAATGGGATAAGCTGAAGGTAGAAGAGATGTCTTTTCTCTTCTACCAGTGGTCCTTTTTCACAGTTACCAATTAATCTGACCACAAGAGTCCCTCTATTCTGCCTTCTAGCTCTGTACTGCTAACTGGGGGCATCTGCTTTGTGTCGTTAGAGTCTTTTTGTTACTTTTGAGTAATAAATTGATGTTTACAGGTGCTGAGTACATGTTACCCTATGTCACTCACAACTGTTTGATAAAAAAAAATAACAAAGTTAGATCATATGTCAGCATCTTCCATAGATAAGAAAATATGGCCAAGCATAGGAGATGGACAATAAATAGACTGAAAACATAAGAGCACCATGAAAAAAAGCATTCTCCCAGATGTCCCTGAAACTTGGTGGGAGAGAATTCAGAAGAGCAATGGTAATTTTTTAAAGTATGTTTTATTTTAAAGTAGGTTTTATTCAAAAGAAGTATATCTAAGGAAATGAGACACAGATCTTAACTTTAAGTAAGAAGTTACCTCAAAATCATTAAGTCTAGGAATAAAGATGGAGTAGACAAAAGATGTTTCCTCAAACATAGTACCAACCTTGACATACAGGAAGAAAGTAGCAAGGTCTCAGCCCTTCCAGACAGCAGCCTTCTTCCCTCGCCAGAAGAGCAGGTAATCACCTTTCCAGGTACCTCTACCTGGTCAGCAAAAAGACCCATGTTTTATACTTCATTTGGATCAACAAGGTGCTGTACTGGAAATGAGAGGCACCTTAGATGAGATGCTCATAATGTCCATCAAGGTTTCTGATAAGAGACTGGAATACAGAGTGCTGGCAGGCAAGGGGCCTGCATGGTTAGAAAGCAAGTTTTCAAGCTATAGAGAAAAGATAAGAGCTGCTCTCTGAACTGAGATTCTTCTAAATTGACTTAACTTACTGTGCAGCAAAATCATCTAGAGAAATTTTCTTAATTAAATTTTCTTATTGAGGTATAATTTGTATAAATTGAGTGTGCAAGTATTAAATGTACAACATTGATGACCCCACTTTGAAAACAAGTTTTGATGCTTCGTCACCCTTGCCACTATCAAGATACAAACCAAAATTCTCTCCAGGAAAAATTCCCTGTTATTCCTAGAGGTAACCTCTGTTCTGTATCCTTTTTCCATATCTTAATTTTTCCTGTTCTAGAACGTTATACAATGAATGGAGTCACTCTTCTATGTGTGGGTTCTTCCACTCAGCATTATATTTTGAAGGCCCATCACTGCTGTAGGGGAATCAGGCACTTCTCTCCTTGTCTTCCTGAGTGATATCTTCATGGAGGAACAGGCTACCATTTCTTTCACCATTCTCTAGTTAAGGGATGTTTGGATAGTCTCCAGTTCAGTGCTCTTATTAATGAAGTTACTAAGACTTTTAGTGTTTATATGCTATCATTTCTCTTGGGTGAAATTCTAGAAAGGTTTGTCACTGGGTAGGCATATATTTTACTTTAGGAGGAACTGCCAGACCAGTTTCCAAAGTGATCACATCATTCTGTTCTTACAGCAAAAATAAGAGATCTAGTTACCGTGCATCTTTGTGTTGTCAGTTTCTGAATTTAAGCCATGTTCATTGGTATCTCATTTTGCTTAGAATTTGCATTTTCCCAATAATGAATGCTGCTGAATATCTCATATGCTTATTAACCAATTATACCTTTTTCTTTGTGAAGTGCTATTTAAATTTTTTAGCCAATTTTTAGCTGAGTCCCTTGCCTTTTTATTACTGAGTTGGAAGGATTGCGAAGAGATGCTGAATACAATTCAGATGTGTGGGACAAATACTTACCCCCAGTCTGTAACTGGTTTCTTCTTCTTCTTCTTTTTTTAATAGTATCTTTTGAAAAACACATTTTTGATTTTGATGAAGATGATTTCAATACTTTTTTTCCTTCAGGGTTATCTGAGGAACCTGATTAAAAATCACCCATGCCTTATCCCTTCCCAGAGATTTGTTTTAGTTGGTTTTTGTTGCCACCAAGCACTGGTGCTTTTTAAAGACTGCACTAGTCCTTCCAAAGTGCTGCCAGGATTGAGAACACCAGCGCTAAAAGGAAACATGACTTAAAATATAAAGGATACTAAAATAAAATTCTAAAAATATAGTAAGACATAACCCAAGTAAACATCAAAGTGTTACCTAAAACCCCCTCTGTGTCAGCACAGGGAACACTGCAGTCAGGAAGGAGACAAAGGAACACACCAGGAGAGGACACAAGAAGCCATGGTGTTGTGACAGCTCTGGCCTCAGACCTGTGAAATGTTCAGAGAGCAAAAATGTATCTCGTAGAACTGTGTTCAGGGCAAGAAAATGAACAAGAAGGGCGATGGCCTGGCAGAGATGGGGGAACAGATGATGGAACTGCCCAGCTGCGATTTTACTTCTGTCCTTTCCATCTGGAAGCAGAAACTCCAATGGTAAAACAGAACACAGATGGTTAAGAGGGAACAGAAGCTGAAGATGGATGGAGAAATAGTGAGGGAGCCCCGAGCAGCTCTAAATGAGTTCAGGTCTCTGGGTTCCATGAATTACAGCCCAGGGAACTGGAAGACCTTGCAGAGGTAATTGAAGAACCAGGCTGTAATCTCTAAAAATCACGGAGTAAGAAAACCGTGCCAGAAAACCCAAGAGAAAATGTTCCAAGTTTCAAAATTAGGGCTGTCGGAAACTGTCAGTCAAGACGTTGGCCACCAACTGCCCCAGGAATGTACCCCTGGAAGATTAGGCAGCTGTCCAGAAAGCTCAAACCCTCCCTACCCTCAAAAAGCACCTTTCACCTTTGACTGCAAATTCAGCTGATAAGACTCTCCTCTCCAGGATGCTTCCTGGTCAGGACGGGGCCCAGCATTGCTTCACACCATGGTTGGCCTTTCTTCATGATCCTGTCATCAGTGAGATACATTTATTGAGCACCTACTATATACTATATTAGTGTTTCTCAAATTCTAAAACTGTTGAGTCCTCAAGAATATACGTTCTGCCCAGAGAGTCAAAGATTGCCATTTGAAAATACATTGGATTAAAAGTTAGGAGCTAGTGAATGGATAAACTGTGGTACACCCAGACGGATAACGGAATACTATTCAGCACAAAAATGAAATGAGTGACCAAGACACCAAAAGATAGAGAAACTTTAAAAGCATATTGTTAAGTGAAAGAAGCCCATCTGAAAAGTTTCCAACTATATGATTCCAACCATGTGACATTCTGGAAAGGTTAAACTTGGAACAGGGGCTCAGAGGAGGAAAAGAATGAGTAGGTAAAGCATAGGGAATTTTTAAGGCAGTGAAATGATTCTTGATGATACTATAATGGTGGATATCTGTCACTACACATTTGTCCAAACTAATATAACTTACAAAATGAAGGGTGAACCCTAATGTAAGCAATAGACTTTGGATGACGATGATGTATCAGCGTGGGCTGACTAACAAATGTACCACTTGGGTTAGGGAATGCTGATGGTGGAGGGTTCTCTCTGTGTGTGTGTGTGTGTGTGTGTGTGTGTGTATGTGTGTGAACCCAAAACTGCTCTTAAAAAACAAACAAACCCTATTTAAAAAAGAAAAAGAATAACATCAAGAACATAAAATTTTTGCAAAGAACATTTGGATCCCTGAAAGTACATCCATGGACCTAATTGGAGAAACAGTATGTGAGGTACTTCATATGCATTATTTTCACTAGCAGGATACATATTGTTATCTTAGCTTTAGGGATGATTTAACTGGGACTGTTTTAAGTAAGTTGCCCCCAAACACACTGCTAGTAATTGGTATAACAGGATCAAACTCAAAGCAAACCCACACTCTTGACCTTCGCACCCCACTGCCTCCCACTTGGACCTCATCTACTGCGGTGTACTTATCTGGCTTCAGTTCCATTTCAGATCTCTCAGACGGGCTTTGTCTGCCTGTTCTTCATCCCAACTGTGTTGCTGCCAGGATCCCTGAACTATCCTCAACCCAGTCATCAGTGTGAATTCCCAGGCCAGATAGCCGAGTGCTTGCCAACTCCACTCTATGCTAGCCAGAGTTAATTCCACCTCTGGCTTCATTCCACCCTGGTCCCCATCTGTATTCTCAGCTAGTTTGGGGACAAACCTGATCCTGGTTCAAGACCTATCACAGCAGTTTGAGCTATGAAATGAGAATACTCTCATTGTTCCTGCTGCTCGACTAAAGGAGACAAGCACTTAATTATGTCCAAGAAGTGGTGTTGTCATATTTTCTAAGATCAGTCATAGACCAATGCTGGATACCATCTGAATTCAAGGCAACTTTCTTTACGAAAAGACTCCTATTCCCATCTCAAGTGCATTTTGGAATGAATGGGTGTGATGTCAATATGTTAAGTGGTAGCTCTCAAGGAAAAGAGTAAAGGCAACAGTCATCAGCTACCTCAGAAAGTCAAAATATGAGCCCAAGTTTGGCATTGTTAATGGGAGTTAAAGAACCCCACTTATGAATTACTGCATAAACAACACCTACATCATGACTTTTTTTCTTCCCTATGACATGGAAGCAGATGGTCCGTATTGTCTGGGTGCTAGTTTCAGTAATACTGCTATTCTATTTGTCTGTCTATTACCTGTTTATATCCTTCTGGATTTTATGTAGTATACATCTGTAGTACGATATTTAAATTTTTTATCTTAATTTTATTTGTATACATCAGTCATCTTTGTATACTCATTGTTCCCGTTAGGTATGGCCCTCCCATCAACACTGCATCCATATACCACAACCCTGCTCCCCCTTATTCTCTTACTCCCTTCCCTACTCTGTTACTCCCAACTCCTTTCTCCCTGCAAGTCATAGATCGCTTAGCCCACTGGTCTCATCTTTTTCCTTCTTTGTAACAAAGCCCTCCTGGGTGAAGACCTGCACTCCTGGAACAAAGCAGCCCAGTCTGCTCGGATCCCCAAGACAAACTGTGAGGCAGGAAGCCAGACCAAGCACATCAGGAACCTCTTGTAAGACAGGTGTATGGAGTGGTTCTCTGGACTTCTTGATTTTGAACTTTCTATGGTGGGAGAAACTGTCTCATTTTTTCCAGACCCATGTGGTCACTGGGTTCTGTGTTTCCTCATTGTAATGGCTGTCCCATCCATTCTGATGATCATCATGTGATGATGCTTCTGAGTCTTACAGTTCTGGTATCTGGCGTTAGGAACCGAATTCCCACTGTCTCCTGACAGTGAAGTTCCCTGGTGGTGACAGACATCAGTAGGTGGTTGTTCCAGGTCCTCTCCTCTCCTCTCATGGTTTACAGTTCTGCCATGGGACCACAGCCACATCTCTCAGGCTTCCCTACCCCATTGGAAAAAGAAGAGAGCCTCACCTTGCACATATCTCTGGATCAGGGGTTTGGTTACTCACCCTCTGAGTTGTCGTCGGTGGAACTCTGTGAATTATGAATTACTGCCAACACCAACACAGGTCACTACAATAGCTATTCTCACAGTTTTGTCTCTTGGTTCCAGCCAGGCTCTGTTTGGGTCCTCCCCAGGTGGTGAGTATATCCAGGGCCTTGATTTATTACTCTCATCTGCAGCTGGAGTGCCTCATTTTCTGATGCCTAGTATAGCTCTGTTTGGAGTGGGGGTAAACCGAAGGGGGACTCCCCACCCCTACTGCCATATCCCAGCAAAGGCTGCCCAGCCCCCACCCTGATATTTAACCTTTTTAATGAGCTAATTTTCAGTGTAAAAATTGCCATTCTAATTTTGTGTGTGAAGTCACGTTCCTAATAAAGCTGCTACTATATGGAAAAAACAACAACAACAGAAGACAAAGTATCAACCAGTCAGTGGGAACTAGAACTGATGAGCAGAGCTCCAGTCCTTTGAGGAAGCTGTTACATCTTTTCTCTATAAAGGGTGAAGCAATGACTTCTGAGGGCACTGAAAGTCAAGCTGGTGCTATGCCACAGCAAAGTAAGGCACTGCTAACCAAGTTTTTCTCCCAGGACCTAGGCAGTCCTCTGAGGGGCCTGGGAGAGCCCAGTGTGGCTCAAGGGCATTATCACTTGAGTCAAGGCTAACACCATGACTGTCAAAGTCATTACTCACCTCATTTTCAATGTCTGAGAGCATGTTCAGTCCTCAAAAGCTGTGATCCTGCTGGGCATGGTGGCCCATGCCTATAGGTGGCAGCCTAGGAAGCCACGGCCAGGGCCAGGGATCGAGGTTTGAGTCCCACCTGGGGCACGTAGCGAGACCTAGTCCCCCAAAAAAATAGCTGGGTGTGGTGGTGCACGCCTGTAATCCCAGCTACCTGGGAAGCTGAAGCTGGGGATTGTTTGAGTCTATGGTACCCTGGGCAACGTGAGCCTGCGGTTCCACAGGCAAAAATAGCGAGACCTAGTCTCAAAAAATAAATAAATAAATAAAAAAGCTGTGATACTGTCTTCTTTGCCAGTGACAGCACTACCACCAGTCTCACACTGGGGTACCCTGGGGTACAGATTG
>PVHY01008186.1:0-19522 GCA_004024945.1 Uropsilus gracilis
TTCCTTCCTTCCTTCCTTCCTTCCTTCCTTCCTTCCTTCCTTCCTTCCTTCCTTCCTTCCTTCCTTTTTCCCTACACAGTTTTCCATTCACTAACAAATAATGTGCATAATTATGAACAAAATACTGTGCTAGTACAGTTTATAAATCAGTGAGTACAAAATGATAAAAGGGAAAAAAGACAACAATCTTGAGTACTGCACCCAGAAAGATGTTTAAGGGTGGAATGTAGGAGGTACTGGAGAGTTGGGTTCATCCTCAAAACAGTTCTCTGCTGCCAAACACTAGATCAGGATGTGAGCTCAAAGTTCTTTTTACTTGTCACAGGCTAAGAAGAAAGATTAGAGAGAGGCTACTCTGAAGGGGGGTGAAGGGAGTAAAGGACAGCAAGACAGAAACAGACAGAGCGCGTACACAAAATGAATAGGCATTCCCGGCATAACAAATAGCTGTAGAAGATATTTTCCAAAATGTTTTGAAATCTCTGTAGATAAATTTATGTAACAGAAGAACTTCAAAATACTGCTAATCATGAATAGATCCTTTAATGTCTAAATCTGAAGAAAGATGAGATGGAGGTATCTCTTCAGCTTGCCAAGAGAACATCAGCTCTGAAGAGATGAGCTGTTCAGAGAAAGGTCAACAAGTCTGAGCCATAGACAAGAGGCCATGAGCAGACTGAGATGCTAATGATTTCTGAACTGTGTGAGAGCAAAGACCTAGAGTATAAGAGAAAGGTACTATAACAAAGACCATGGTATATAATTTGCCTGTTTTGTTAGGAAAAATAGAACTTGATCTTTTCTTTTTTTAAATAAATCTGAGCTGAAGAACTACAGGTTGTTTTAGAGATTTGCAAATTCTTGTAAAGTGCTGGTGTTTGAAGAGGTAGTCTGATCAGAAATGCTCTTGTTCTTGTCAAACAAAGCTATACATGTCTTTGGGCATTATGGGAAATATGCCAAGGAAGAAGAAAGATATTTATTCTCCATGCTTCCAGTTTACCAAGAAACATGAAGACTTTTATTAATAATGATAATAGGATGTTGAAACTGGCTAAGTTCCCCCCCACCCCCCAAAAAAACACAAAAAACATAGACCAAACATAGAATTTGTTAGAGGGGTAAATGATTCCTGGCTGGAGGCAGAAACAGGGAAAACTGGATGCTAGAAGTTTCTGGCCAAGGACAATAGCACAAAACCTTAAAAGCTGGGGCTTGGTAGTAATACTGCTTGGAGTCTCAGATTTATGAGCCAGCAGGTGATCAGCAGGGTAGGACCATGGCTCAAAGGTAACACTTCTGAATCCCCCAAGAGCACACAGAGCCTTGCACTGGGTGAACATTCTTAATTAATGATCGCTGACATTATTTGCATTAAAAAGGTGCCTCTGTTGAGCCTCAAAGGCTAGTGACTTGACTTGTGGGATTGGGGGGTTATGGCTATGACAGGGAAAGAGATGACAAAATCACTATATGAGAAGGTGAACCTGTGGTGTCTCTTTTCTCCCATCTCTCCCTTCACCTCTCATTCTGTTAAATTTGATGCAATGGTTGGAATAAGAAGAGCTGTATGTCCTTACATGAACTCTTTGCAGTTTGATCCTCCTGCATGTGTGAGGGTAAAGGATAAAGGAGTGAAGGCAAAGAGAAAGGCTCATTGGATCCCATGTTTCAAGCACATGCTTCAAGACAGGCACTGGTCTTTAGTGATATCCCTGCCATGTCTGTGAGGTCAATCAACCATATTCAGAAGGTGAAATGCAAAACTCTGTATATATGTACTATTTTCTCTATGAACTCACACAGAAAACGTGTTCATTTGCATAGCATCACACATGACTCTATTATGCTCAAATTCAGTTGGGAAGTGTTAACTCATCATTAAAAAAAAAAACACTACAAATGGCTTAGAAGTCGTATGTTTAAAAAGCTAGAGGTTCTTATATTCTGGAATCATATTCTTAAAGTTTCTCAATCAAGTTATAGTTTAACCAGTGGGGAATTCAACCAACTTGAATTTCCAACTTGAAAAAGCCCTGACATATGATGGGAAACATTTAATGTCAGTACAGTCAGCACAGATGTACAGCCTGCTTATAAAGGATAAGGCTGACCATTTAGGGTTGAACATCCTGGCTGAAAAAATAGTCCCTTTCTTTTTCTTCACTTTCCCCCAAACAAAAGTCTAGATAATTATCAAAGCAAACAAAAGTATTTTACAGAAGGCCTTGAATGATTTTTGTTCAATGTACTATATTAATACACACATAGATTTCTATTAGAGATACAAAGGTGCTGTCCATGTTTTACAATCTATTTTCAGGGACAAGAGAACTAGCCACATAAAAATTATTAAAGCACAATAATAAAGAGCTCAGCCTCTAGAGCTAGATAGTTACTGTGTGATATTATACAAATCATTTAATGTTTTTGGGCTTCAGTTTCTTTATATATAAAATGATACAGTTGTGCTACTTCATAAAGTCTTTGTAAGGATTAACTGAATTAGTATGTACAAAGCATTTAAAACAGACTGTGATATCCAATATTAATTTGTTATTACTGTATTAAAAAGGATTACATTTTAACCCATCAACAGGGTATTTATGGCCATTCTATAGCCTCATTTCCTATTTCTCTGCAAATGTAACCAAGAGCTGGTAATATCAGAGAGCTGCAATTGCTATTATCTTTCCTTGCCTTGCAGCAAAATGACTTTGGAGGCAAATCAACCTGGTTCAAATCCCAGTTCACTCACTGGATAACATTTAACATAACTAGCACTTATGTAACAAAAAATTAACTCTTATATTTGTGTCCCCAAATTGACGATAAGCCTGTTTAAAGCAGAAACTTCTGTATTAAATTACTTTTGTGTCTTGGATTGCCAGGCATGTGAAATTTGCTTGTTGTATGAATGAGTAGACAACGTTTATTGATAGCAGAATGAAAATTCTAGAGATAGAAATTAATAGATGCAGCAGGGACAATTTGATTGACACATATAGGAAAGTATGGGGACTAACACAAGGATGCCTGGTCAGAGGTATGTCACTGAGAGTGATAGATGGGAGACTGACGAATCAAGATTAAAAACTTAATTAATTATTGCATTACAACAGATTTTGAGTTGTGATAACATTTAAAGCCTTTAGTATTTGTTCCAAAAAGGCTACATTAACTTATAGTCTCCTACTTAGTAATATAGGAGCGATTATATCATAATATTTGGTAACATATTTAGGATTAGCTTGTAAAAATATTGTCAATTTACTAAGTAGAAAGTCTTCATCTTATTTTAGTTTGCATTTCTTTAATCACAGGAGAATAACTGGTCTTTTGTAAAGAAAAATGTTAATTTTACTAGGCAATACATTTCTTTAAGTGGTTAAAAGACGTATTTATACATTAATACTTTGTCTAACTTGTTTAAATTTCATTTATTTTTACATGTAGAAACTTTATCAATGCAATTATATTTTTCATTTTTTATTGCCCATTTTCCCCCATTTTTTAATACCTTGATAATCTTTCCCCAAGCTAAGATTTGTTTCTCATCTATATTTTCCTTGTGATGTGTATGGTTTTGTTTTTAGAATTCAACTTTTTAAATCAGCTTTGAATTTATCTTGTGTATGATGTGGCTGAAAGGTCTCAGAATAAGGGGAAGCAGGCATTTGCAAGTACTACTTGCAAGGCATTTAGTTGCACTCATTTTTAAAACATAAGGGTGGATAAACTGGGCCATCTATGATTTAAAACTACTCTTGTTTACTATCTTAGTTTCATGATAATTTCCTCTTAGTTTCAAGATAATTTCGCATGTGACAGAAAACTCAGCTTGCTTCCCCAATAAATCAAATCTTTGGAACATGAATACATTTGAATATTTATGCTTTCATCTCTAATAGTTGAAATCTGGCTTTTGAACAACCTACATGCACACAGTTCCTGAGCCAGCAAAGTCACTTGAAGATGCTGCACTTCCGAGCACGGTCCTGCATCTTGAGACTAGATATCCTATTACATGTAGGATTCTCTTCCCACCTCACTTTACTCTGAAAGGATGAGAAAAAGAATCTGACTCCAAGGGCATTTCAGTACACATGGAACACTTCTGAAATTATCACACAGTAAGACAAATTCTCTCAGTGACTGTATGGCAAATTTTTAGATTCAGTCCATGATGTTAAAGGCTAGAAAAGGATCATGGCAAGAAGTTCAATAGGGTTCTTACAAATTGGATACCTCAGAGCATAATAAATTCATCCCAGATCAATTTAGTACATATACATATATGTATCCCCTAACAATGGTTCAGTCACATGAGACCACATAAGTGATGGTGACCCCAATAGGCTACACCATGCAGTCTAAATAAGTAATAGCATATATTATGTAGTTGTGGACCTACATGGATATTTTCAGGATGATGAAATCGCCTAATGATGCATTTCTCAGAATTAATCCCTGTCATTAAGCTATGTGTGATGGTACTATTCTGATATATATATTTCATCACCTTAACCTTGCTTGCAAGTTGTTTCAAGGAAGATAAAACAAAGCATGGGTGGAATCTGAGGTACTAAGATAGCAAAGGTACTAAGATATCAAGATCTAGGTCTTCTTGTTCCCACGATTAAGTCCTACCTTTATCATTACGTTTCCTCAAAAAAATATTACAAATACTTGGATGGTTTTAAAAGCTCCAGAATATTGCAAGCTTACATAAGTCATTTGACCTTCATGAGTTAAAAAAGAATATTTTTAATTGTGGTAAATCACACATAAAGTGATCAATCTGACCATGTTTAAGTTACATTTTGGCAACATTAAGCATATTGATGTCCTGTGGCAACCATCATCAACATTCATTGACAGAACTGCTTTCATCTTGAAAGTCACTCTTTACCCAGTAGTGACTAACTCTTACTTTCCTCTCAGCACCATAGACTTACTGTCTCTAGAATATGACAACTATAGAGATCTTATGAGAGCAGAATCATAAAGTAGTTCTCCTTTGCAACTAATTTTACTTAATTAACCCAATATCTTCAAGTCTCACTATGTTGCAAATGGCAGGATTTCCTCCTAATATTGAGCAATACTCCATAATATGTATCTCATTTTCTTTATCAATTTATCAATTGATGATCAAACAAGCTGTTTATATGTTTTGGCTATTGTGAATTATGCTGTTATGAATATGGATGTGCAAATATCTCTTCATGTGCTTGCTTTCCTTTTGGAGAAGTACATAATCAGAAGTGGAATTGCTGAGTCACGTGGTAATTCTATTTTAGATGTTTTGAGGAAATCCATAGTGTTTTCCAAAGTAGTTGTACCGTTTTATATCCCAACCAAGTGTTCTAATTTTTCTGCCCCTCACTAACACTTCCTTCTTGGATTTTTAGTTATTTACTCATTCATTTAGCAAATACTTGCATGGAGCCCGCCATGCACTAGGTGCTGGAGGTATAGTAAGGAACAAGACAGATTCTGCCTCTTCTTGAGAAACCCTCAATCTGACATAGAACAGGGACACTGAGCAAATATTTACAGGCAGAGTAAATGTTTTTTAAAAAGGAGAACTGCTAGTTAAATCAATGAGGTGCTTTATTCTAAAACCTTACCTCATCAGCTGCAGGTTCTACGAACACATGACATTTTCTTTCCTGAAGGTACACACTTAGGTGGCTAGGGCAAAACAGATTCTAAGATGGGGTATAGGTCATAATTTAAAAATATGTTCAAATACATTTGTATTTGAGAAAAACATTTATGCTTTATTTTATCTTATTATTTATTGTTATTTATGCTTTACCAGAAAGACTAGCATAGCTTAAAATCTGAAATGCTAGGAACAGAGGCTACAAACTGGCAACCATCAGGTCAGGTCCTTAACATTTTCAGTTTTGAATTAGTAGCCAACAACTTAGAACTCAATAAATTTCCCACAGGACTCAAATTTCTGGCTTCCTCAGAAAAAATCCAGAAGACCTGGTAGCACTAAGGTTAGGGCAGGAACTTGTTGAAAGTGGCTCAGTTCATTTTAGGGAAGTCTTCTCTTGCTACACTTCTCAGTTGGCTTCTTTCTTCACTTTTTAATGACCTATTTGACCCCAATGAGCCTTTGATTTACAACTGTGCTGTCCAATATGGTACTGACTAGCAACATGTGGCTTCTGAGCACAAGAGATGTAGCAAATATGGATGTGCCACCAGTATAAAACACACATTGAATTTTAACATGTTCATAGGAAAATAGCCCGTTAATACACAGTTTTCCAATTTTATTGCGATTTTCTTACATCGTTGTAGTTCCCATAGTTTTCCTGCCACCATATCATCCATGAACCATCTTCATGTTCCTTTGTGTTCTTCTTTCCCTTGTTTTGAGACCTCTTCTCCTACCACCCCTTCCTGTATGCCTGAGATTTATGGTCAGCTCACCAGTTTTGTCTTTTTCTTGATCTTTTGTTTGGCTTCACTATATTCCACATATAAGTGAAACCATTTGATATTTACCTATTTCCTTTGCACTCCAGTGAGAATGACCCATATTTAAAAAAACCAAAACTTGAAATAACAAATGCTACATAGGAGGTGGAGAGAAAGGAACAGTCTTACACAGCTGGTGGGAATGCAAACTGGTCCAGTCACCATGGAAAGTGGTGTGGAGGTTCATGAGAACACTAAAAATGGATCTACCATATGATCCAGCCTAGGAATTCCATGCCTAGGAATCTACCCAGATGATACAAAAACACTAATTCAAAAGGAAACCTGCACTCTATTGTCTATTGCAACTCTCTTTACCATAGCCAAGATATGGAAACAACCCAAATGACCCAAAATAGATGAACTGGATCAAAAAGTTATGGTATATTTATACCATTGATATTTTTTACATTAACTCCATTTTGAAATGGAATGTACTTTTTAAAGAAACATGTATTATTAAAATTAATTCACCTATTAATTTTACTTATTTTAATTTTTTTTCAAAAATTTGATATGACACAGTGGGTCATGATATTTCTTCAGTACAGTGCTGTTCTTGTACAGAAATCTCTGGAACTTTTCTGCTCAGAGGGAATTGCCATTTGTGTCACACATAACCACACATACTATTTGTTAAGAAAACAATTCCAAGAGGGAAATATTTGATCATTTATATAAAATGCAATTCACATAAAGTCATGGATCTTGTTATTTTTTTAAAACACTGTTTTTTATGGAAGTAATATAATTTTACAATTGCCTTATATCAGCTTAAAACATATTCACATCTCCTCAGCAGATGTAGTAAAATAACACAACTAATCATTGCTCTGAGACTTTACTGTTACTCTAATATGTAACTCATATTTTCAGCTGCTATACTTAGTAAATTACAAGGTGAATTTTTCATATTTGCTTTTTGTCATATATTGCACATTAAAATGAAACATAATCCATTCATGTACTCTTCATTATTCTCTTTTGCAAAGGGCTTAATGATTGTTAACATTTTACAGGACCAATAGTTTGTAGTTCTATTGGATAAAATACTTATAGAAATATTCCAACTTATTGAATTAAATAAGTGACTGCTGAAATTAATTTTTAGCAAAGTGGAACAAAGAACTCTCAAGGCCAAGGGAATCATTTTATTTGGCAAAGAAAACCAGTTACATTATTACCATTTTCTAAGCAAATAATTTGTACTAAAGTTAAGAGAGATTCTAATTTTGGAAATGTGAAATACATAGATCATAAGCTAAAACATGGTTCCAGTAAATCTTCACTCTACATACCACAGAAAGTGAAGAGCTGAGAAAATTCTGTGATCAATTTAGGTACAACTTGAAAAATAAAACACAAGTCTGAAGCAAATCTATGGTTTTGGACTGTGATTTCCAGTTTGTGAGTTTACACTAATCTAATTCAGCTGATAATTGCACAACTTTCCACTGTTCTTTACCAATGAAACTATTAGAAATTCCAAGAAAAGTATTCAATTATAGTGGAGCACCACAGAAGTGTATCTTTACTTATTCTTTTTTGTTTGTTTTTGTTTTCCCTTTTTTTCCCTTCATAAATTATTTCCACAAAGGATGATTCCATATAGGGCTAACTTTTGAGCAAGCAGAAGAAAAAACAGACTACTCTTAGTCTCCAATGTCTTATTTCACGATGTGTTACAATCCCACTGGTATTGTTCCATGTGGGTCATAAAAGACTGGTATTATGAAACGTGCAGGAGGACAGACACAATGATGGCAGAGAGGCAGTGAGGTACAGTTATTAGCAGAAGTCTCACCCGGTAATGTGAGAAAATATACAACTCATAACTTATAGACTTGAAGAAATCTGTTATCACAAAATTTCTCCATCCTTCCAAGTATTTAATAAATATGGTATAGAAGGGAATACAAGCACTATTAACACAATATATCACTATTATCATGATATATCACATATATAACACTTAGAATGAGTTTATCTCAAATTAAAGAAACATTTTCTCAAAAAATCACAAGTAATAGAACTGTAGTGATGTCACTGCCTTGTATGAGCAGGGACATTGCAGGCCTTTCTTCTGCATCTCAATAATAATGCTTATAGCCCATTAAAGAGACTCAGAAATATTTCAGACACCTCTAAAATCTAAAAGTATAATAAATGTGAAGCAAGCATTACATTACTTTATGAACATCAGACAAAGCCAACTATTTTCTGAAACACAAAGTTGGCAGCATAAACAAGAAAACCTTTGCTCTTGGTTTTAAAAATAAAGATGTTCACAGCTGCTTCCACCTACCTGGCACTCAAAAAAGAGCCTCAGCATTTTTACCTTAAAGTTCTATCTGTTTTTTATTTGTGCCATCATTAGCTCAGCATGTGAGAATGTTTTCAGGGTTTAGGCTGGGCAGGAGGTTTTGCTGACAATACTTTCAGGAAGTATGACTTAATCAGTAGGATTACACTAATCCTACTGAATAAGTCTGAACTTAATCAATGCTGATCTATAGTGAATTTTTACTTTGAGTAATAAGATCTATGAACACACAAAATTAAGTGGAGCAAAATATCACTAATTTGACCACTAGGGAATATGGGTATGCTTAGAAGAGTATAAATTACTAAGGTATGAATATTTTGAATGTCTTGAGTCTCTGCCAGACTAGGAAAGTGCTACTACATAGGGGTTCTAGAGAATTGCTCAAGTGCCCAGAGAGAAATGAGAGAGAAATGACTGATAATATATTAATAAGCATATTGCCTTTAAAAATAATGCTTACAATGATATTAAGCCCATGATGTTGCTCAGTAAATGAAATGATATTAGCAGTAAATTAAATGAGAGAACAAACATTGCTAAAAGTTGACACTTAACAAATCATGGTACTCCTTGCCCCAACAGAAAAGAAAAAGAACAACAAAAAGCACAGGACTCAAGTTAAAATTTTCAATTTACATCTTTATATATATGATGTGAATCACTTTAATCATAAGCTTTAGATCGCTCACTGATAAAACATAAATGAAATCTGTCTTACAGGTTACTTGTGTTATTAAGTAAGGTAACAAATACAAGATGCTTAATACTTTGAAGCACCGATTGTGTTGGTCCTTTTACAGGTTTATTCTGACCATACTACTAATTTCTAACTTTATCATTAATAAAGGAACTGGAAACTTAATGTCTCATTTGAATGGTGAACTCCAAATTGTGTATGAATGAGATTTCACTGTATTAATAACAGCAAGAACTCAAAAGCTAATTATATTTTTCAATACATATGAATATTAATATAATTTATGTATAACAACTCATTCAATATTTTTTAATATATTTGCAGTTAGTTTTAAGGCAATATTTAGATATATACCCAAACTGTATCTTTACTCTGTAACAGTATACACACATAAATATCTTTTTTAATTTGGAGACAAATATCTATGTTTTCTTGATAAACAGGACTAGATCCAGAAATAGCCATTCTTACAGCAAAGATAAATGCTCGAACACATGGGTATTGGAGTCTCAAGGCTTTTGCAATAGGTAGAGTTTTTTCTTGTCAAATAAATCTTATGATGATGTGAAAATTCCAGACTTAAACACCTCAAATTTGAACTGTGGGCTCCTATAGAAATTACATTTCAGTTAGACCTAATCTTGGGAGAACAGCTTGGTGTTGCTGGTCTAAGACGCCTACTTCTAATAGTCTGAAGTTAGCAGTGGATCTCACATACAAAGAGGAAAAAAATCTTTCCCTTCATGGTTGCCAGATGAAACAGGATGGTCCAAGGAGATAGAAGATGGGTCTGGAATGGGACAGAGTGGCCCACCAGTGAGGGCTCTAGAGAGCTGCCCAAAAGTCCCTATAGGTAAAAATATGAAAAACCAAAACCAAGGGCAATAGCTGTAGAATTCCTATAAAATAGGGGGCTGTTGCCAATCAAAGGACAGTGCCCAGTAGAGGAAAGGTCACTGTCTGTGGGTTCTCACCCATGTACACAATTGCAAGATATCTCAGGCTCCAGGAACAACCACCATAAGGGCTTATTTTGCAAACAAGGGACACAGAGCTTACTATAGCCACAGGTAGCCAGTTATCTCACCCAGATAGTGTCCACTAGCAGAGTACTGGTCACCAGTCAACAGAACTGCACAGCACTAGCCAGTAGTGATGGTCACCACTGGTGACCAGTAATGATGTCAGAGACACCAAGTGTTAACACCTTTGTATGAGTTGTTGGACTCCACTAACAACAAACAACTCTTTGAGATACCAAGTCAGGGTCTTTGGTGCTACTTCCAATATCAGAGAGAGACCCAAAGAGGCCAGTCTCCGAGAGAGGGCTTCAGCTTCTCTTCCTTCCTCAAAGGTCAGTTGCTGGATGCTTCTTCTTTGCTTCTTTCAAGGCCAGCTGCTGGTCTTCCTTATTTCTTCTCTCTTTAGAGGTCAGAAACAGTCTTCCCTTACTTTCTTGAGGGCTAGAACAATGTTCCTATGGCTTCTTCTGACCCTGGCTTATGTCTTCAGTATGCCCCACCTACAAGCCTGACTGGATCATTTTTCAATCCTATGGCTGACTGGATCATTTAGCACCAATGAGCTTAAAGCTTATACCTGATTAGTCCATTCTACAATCCAGAAAGTATATATAAAAGAGAGGTTGCTGGTTTGTAAGGAGCCACAGTCAGAGCAGGCCTGTGGAAGCTAGTTCAATCAAAACTCAATTTCAAGTAAAATTTGTGAGTAAATCAAAACATTTATCAAGCAATTAAAAGTTCAGGAGAGAGAAATTCTAAGCATAAAGCTATAGAGAAAGTATGGTGCAGCAGAGTGAGAGAACAGCACTGCTCCCTCTGTTGAGGGCGGCTCTACCACAGAGAAGCTCAGTTCTGGTATTAGTAGATCCATGGTGCCTATCTCCTATGGCCTGAGGTCAGCTGTAAGTGACCTCAAATAAATAAAGTCACAAATTTCAGGTGCCAGACATTTCACATACAAAAAACTACTGAAAAAACTACCTACTGGCTTTACTTACTTCCTTTAAAGAAAAATTGTTGAAGACAAGGCAATTTTTTTAAAAATCAATAAATTCAGGCATCATATATCCAGAATTACTTATTTACGTGCTTTTGAAGCCCAGAGCACTTATAATTATTTACAATTATCATGTTCTTTAGAAATATATTTTGAAAAACAGGGGAACAATATGAGAATTTGATTTCTAGCAATTTAGGATATACCTTTAAATGTAAGTGTATATCTATCTATATGTGTATGCATCATACATGCAATCAGAGAATATACATGCACATGCTTGTATGCATATGCTTGCTCTCAGAATATATATAGTTATATAACTAATAAGTATGTATATATATACACCTTTGATTCATGATATATATGTATATTAATATTTGCATATAAAATACAGTATTTAAATATTATACACCAAATAGGTCTCTCCATAGACTAAGAGCATCACATTTCAGGGGTAGTTATCACAACACCAGGACCCCAGATTCCTCTTCCACTTTGGTCCACATTTGAGACTAATGATAGTGCTCTTTATCTGACAGAGCTTCAAGTTTCCACAGAGTCTCAGTTCCACTTGTTATTCAATCTGCAGTCAGCTAAACTACACTTTAGCTAAAGGTATATTTGGAAATACAGCCAGGCATCAATCATGGTCATGATTTGACACACTGTACTCCGAAACCTGTGTCTCAGCCATACCCTAACATTAATTAGCATCGACCTCAACACAAACACGTGTCAAACTAAATTTGGACACTTCTTGCAATATCTTAAAGAAATGAACAAATGTGAAAACATTTAAGAAAACATTGACTAAGAAACTTAAAATAAATGGCTAGTCCCACACAAATATATCTCATTCATACCAGAGAGAATTAACCACATGACTTCATTTTTCAACACAGATATATGTGTTATTTGTTGACCTTTCACTTGGAACCCAGAATTTTGTCAAATCCTTTGAGCAGTGACTCAAAAGCTATGCCTCGCATTAAGCAATGACTGAAAAGCATTAAATTAAAAAACCTGGTTAGTTTGATTCCTGAAATAGAAATTTTCCATTTGTCTGGCAGCAAGAGGTCCTCATACATTCCCCAAACTGGCAAGTGGAAATAAGACTATTTCAGAGTCAAAATTTCAAGTGGACATTCATTTTGCTAATATTCTGCATTCATTCCAACATGCCACTAAAGTCGAAAAATTTTAAACTCACACAACAATTTACTGGTTGAGCAGGTGAAATGAAAATTCTCATTTCAATTCCAAGCATTAAACTACAATCAACTGGTCATCATTTAAGTATTTGAAATTCTATTGACAAGAAAACAACCTGGCACAAGGATCTCAAAGCTACAGACACACATTCTTGTTCTTTTTTATACACACTTGTACATGTACATCTATAATATTCAACTTGGAGAGATAACTTTGCAAAATCCCTAATGATATGTTGAATCACAGAGGATACAAAGTAATTAAATAAAAAGAAAAATTATAGATGTTTCATATCTTTCAGGTCAGTTATGAATGTCTTTTTCATAAAAGTGAGTATCTCTCTGGAATCTTCTTAATGACCCTGCCTTTCTCAGGATTTAATGATAATTACACTTTTCTAGAGGGTTATTTATAAGCTTAAACTCATTTAGCAAACTCATCTTTCAGAAGTCAAATAACTCACTCACCTAAGGATCAACTGGAGCACCAGAATCCACTCTGGTGGTTTAACATTTCAGGGAATCAAAACACAAAATAAACAGGACCCACTTAAAATATACTACCTGGAATGCAGACGGAGCATCCGTTTCAAAAACTTCTTGGGAAACTCCAGGTTGTAGGATGGTAGTGAACACTAAGAGATATTCCGGACCCTTCAACGTCACTTGCAAATTTAGTGTAGACATAGCCTTAAAGACTGCTTTTTCTTGCTTATTCCAATTTTCAAAGAGTATATTCTACTGTCAGTATACTGCCCACCTTTTTACTGATGACCTGTACTTAAATTCTGTCATCTACCTTATATTTGTAGATGCTCAATCCAACTGTCCACCCCACAGCTCTTCATACTGCAGAATCTTACTCTGCTATCTTGTGGCATCTTCTCTGTAACAGGTCCTCAGCAATTCAAATGTAACTTGACCAAGACTGTTGTCTACAACTTATCAGGCCTGTTCCTTCCTGCTGCTCAGTCATGTCATCTGACTCTTACCTTCCAGCATCTCTCTCTAACTCCACTTTCATTGATTTGCCCCCTCTGGTCACGTCAATCATACTGAACATATATTTTTATAGAAGGTTCAACAACATTCTTAAATGACCTGTACAAAAGAGAAGGGGCCTATTTTTTTTATTCCATAGGGTTATATTAATACTTTACTGATCGAAAGACAGAGTAACACCTGGCAAGCTGAAATTACTTTTCTTTTGCATTATGTGTTAGTGACCAAATCACACTGCATAAGAGGAAAACAAAACAAAACGAACACATGACCCTACAACAGAAACAAGGCCATTTGGGCCTCACACTTCTCATTTGATGTTTATAAATAAAACTGAAGTTACAAAGTAATATTCTATTAAACAATAAAACATTCCCCTCCCCAGTTTTATGAGATATGATGTTGTATAAATTACAAGTAATTTGTTGTACAAGTTAGAGGTGTACCACACAGTGCACTGAAGTATGTATAAATGGAGAAATGATTACCATGGTAAGTTCAGTTAACATCCATTATCTATTACAATTTCTTTTTCCTTGTGATCAGAACATTTAAGATCTACTCTCCAAGCAACTTTTCAATTGTTCAGTATAGTATCATTAGGTATATAGTCACCATGTGTAATTACATCTATGAACCTATTAATTTTATAACTGGAAGTTAATACCTATAACCAGCTTCACCATTTCTCCCACCAGTATGATCCAACTTGAAACAGACACTGTTTAAAATCCTTTGGTAGTATATTGCAGATAAAATAGCATCACAGAAAAGAGTGAACTAGGTGCTCAAGCACCTCAAGAAGTAGATAAACAGGAGCAAAATAGGCAGAATATGTACAAACTTGGTTACAGTACCCACTGTAACTATTTTAGATTCAAAATATGCCTGTGATGAAATAATGAGAGAAGTCTTGTGACATGAAATTCCAGGTAGGTTGTGAACATTTTTGTGTATGTGAACTTAGATCAGGAGTGGGTTAGCCTTCTGAAAGAAAAGAGAAATACAGAAGTGACTTATTGATAGAACCCGATTTTTACTTCATGAGTAGTGAATTCAGTTGGAATCGGTGAGACCTGGATTCACTTTATATTCTTCTAATTCTTTACATTCTTGTGGAAATTTCTAAGTGTGTAAGGATCTTAGAATTCTTTAGTTCAATCCTCTTGTTTTAGAAGCTAGGCAAGAAAGATTAGGCAACTCTCTAAAAGCTAGACCATAAAGCTGGAAGGAGCAGCAGTGAGATCAGAATTCTGTTAGGGGAACCACCTTCCTTTCTTATCTCACTTATGGTATTCCTGCCCTCTCTTTCCAATCTATGTTTGACTCAGTCCAGTCCTTGTCTCAGTATCTTCAGGGGTTTTTTGGGTCTTGTTTTCTTTTTAGATCTGGTTCTTTTTCCTGACTCATGAATGGGCTGGCTGGCATGCAGACACATAGTGTGGCTTGTGTTGAGAATCCTATGGATTCTGGGTTTTGTTGCAGTTGTTAACATTGTGTTATTTCTCTGTTTTTTATTTGTCACATTTCATTATAATATATGCTTCAACTGTGCATCATTGAAAATCTATGTGTATACACACTGTATAAAGTTAATCTAACCCTATCTTTCACCAAACATTTGTTCCCTTGTCCTGCTTTACTGACATTTACTCCTTCTCCCCTTCTGGTAACTACTAAATGGGTCCTATAGTTTAAATGTTTATTTTGTTTTGTTTAGTCCTTCTGTTTGTTTTCCACCTATGACTGAAACCATATAGTGTTTGTCTTTCTCCATCTGGCTTATTTAAAACTAAATGGCAGTAATATCACTACGTAATATACTACATGTAATTTATCTATTTGTCAGTCAATGGGCACTTAGGTTGTTTAGAGTTTTTAGTTATCATTAATAATGCTATCATAAGCTTTGTGTGCATATAATCTTTGAGTTACTATCTCTGTATTTTTCAGGTAAATATCCAGAAATGGAAAAACTGAGTCAAACTGAATTGTTTAATTTCTTGAGGAATCTTTTCATTGCTTTCTGTGGTGGCCTCACCATCTTACATTCCCACTAACAGTGTAAAAGGGTTCCTTTCTCTTCATATCCTCTCTAACACCAATCGTTTTATAACAGGCATTCTCAAACATTGCTGCTTTATTTTGCATTTCCCTAATATGTAATGATGCACATTTTTCTATGCACCGTTTGACTATCTGTATATCTTCTTTCGAGAAGTGTCCATTCACATCCACCATCCATTTCATTATTAGTTGTTTGCTCCTTTATTGTTGAGTTCTATTACTTCTTCTTACACTTTAGATACAAACCCTTTGTCAGATGTATGATGTGAAAATACCTTCTCCCTTTTGCTGTGTAGTCTTTCAGCTTGATGCAATCTTATTTGTCTAATTTTGCTTTGTTTCCCTAGCCATTGGAATCAAGCCCTCAAGGCTATTGTGAAATGCTTATATTTCTTTATGTTTTAAGTCACCATCCTAAATTCTTTGTACAACCACTTACTTGTAGCTGAATAGATTCATGCTGCCCTTATCTTGGGATTTCTCTTACTCGGGATTCAGTCTGATCTATTACTTTAGTCATATTGACACAGAGTAGTGGAGACTGACTTAGTTATCTTGCTTTTGTTGTTTTTACCCCAAACTGGAAGTTTTTCTCTATGCAGTTTATCCTCATTTTTCTCATGAAGGCTAATTCCCCTTTCCTTTTAATAATTATTGGACACAGACACAAAAGGCTAACTGAGAAGTTAACTGAGAACATGTAAGTTTCCTCTCTCCACCTCCCACCCCATGGCACTGCTACTATATCATCTTCTAACTATATCATCATCAGTATATAATAAGTCAGTTTCCATTTCATTCAGTCCCTGGAATAGTTTATCATGTTTACCCTTTTGTACCAAATTGACTTTTTCATTTTAGTTTCAAGGCTTTGCATTTATTCCTAACTTATGATTTAACTTTCATTTGATTCAAAGTCATACTCTTCCCTAAAGTTTCCCTCCCTATTCATTTCCACTATTAACCTTTGTGTGGTTATAACTGAATCAAGTTTCTACATTTTTGGTGATACTGTCCTTTTGGATAGGGGTTTACCTTTCAACTGGTTGTTCCAGCATCTTCTGCAACTTTTATATAATGTAATATATTCTCAATCTCAGTAGACAGGGGCATAACTTCTAAGGAGGAGAAATGATAGAACATAGGTAAGCTGATGACCAGAACATGACCTCAGCTTAAATGTGTGTGCACAGGACTGGCCTAGATGTGGCAACCTAGGCAGCTTCTTGCTCTGTCCTCCCAGTGTCCCACATTGGCAGGTCCCACATGCAGAAGTTTCTGAGTTCACATGGTGATGTGTGGTTCTCTAACAGCACTCTGACCCAAATATAACTGATTACCTCCTCCTTTGAGCCACCACTGAAACTTATTCTTGACCCTACTGGTAGGCTCCTATTACTTGCAACCAGTTTCCCCTATGTAACTCTGAGCTCCTTGAGTGTCTGATTTGTATTTGTATCTTCAGATTTGGGATTTGGCAAGTCCTGAAAGGGCTGCTTTCCTCTCAACTCTGTGCATAATTTCCATTTTGCAATAGTATATTAGTAAATACACAATGTGGCAAAATGCTAAGGAAGTCATTCTTTAGGGCTGACATTTTCACAGGCAAAATTTTCAGAAATCTTTAGAAGATTCATGCTACATATTCACCATGATCAGAGAACGCTAGAAGCATTTTATAAGTGAAGCAGTTGGCTTAGGAAAGGTCAATAAGAAACTCTGTGAGCTAAAGCAATAATTCCTCTTTCTATCTCCAATAGGTAGACCAATCAATCATAGGAATACAGACTAGCAGTGACAGACTTGCCCTGTGTGTGCTATGTGATGGATCAAACCAATGAACAACTCAACAGCTCCACTAAGTCTGAATTCTTCAAGAAAAGCAGAACTAGGGAAACAGTAGTGCAAAGCTTCCATGTATTGGTAAGGAAGGAACATGATAGGAATTAGGCTGTTTGGTTAAGGGGAAAATTCAAAATTAATATCAACAACATGTATTTCTCTGATCAAATAGCACTTATGCAATAAATAGTTTTCACCCTCATTGCTCACCCTAGCTCATCATCATATTTGTATTTGTTTTTTTCCCAGCACCGTGTTCCATTTACCTTTCCATGAATGCAGATTATCTAGTCATTTTCATGAGATGCTAGTGATTGTTTTTTTGTCCCTTTATATCCATATTGGATGTGTTAGGTACTCAGTGAAAGTTTGGTGATTAAAGGAATTTGACTCAGCACCATAACAACAAAAACAGAGAACACTCCCTAACTTTTTAGACTTAAAATATAAATTCATTTAATCCTCCTTACCATATACATTGTTATCTTCCTATTTTTAGAATGAGGAAAGTGAAACACAGGTAGATTAAGTAACTCAAATATGTAAGCCACCGTAGTCTAGCTCTCTATGTGTTCCTATGTTGTTTCTCTGTTGTGTATTTTAAGTAAAAACAATAATTACTCAAAACAAAATGATTCATCCTACCCCAAAAGAAAATAAATGTGTCACTGTGGCTGAGAAAAAAACTGCTCAAATACTAAAATTAGCAAAGCTTTGTAGAATTTCTATTACAACATATATAAAAAATATTGGTGACAGCCTTGCAATAGTAGAACTGTGTTCTCTGCTGCTTGAAACAAACTGTAGACCTGCCTGTTTCTGCCTTTTATTAGATTTTATTTTTCTTATTAGCATTATCACTCTAAGTTTTGAAATGTTATTTAACACATTGAAGTAATTTGTTATCATCACTGATTTCATAAACTTTAATGACATCTATGAAAATTAAGTCATAAATACTTTGCATTATTTCAGGACACATGTTAGTAATTTAAAGTATCAAACAATTTACATTTAGTGCCACATTTTCTGGAGAACCATATGAGTCTATTTATTTCTTTTGTCTGAACACAGCAACTTTAAATCAATTCATCATTTCCTTAAAGGAATTATTTTTCTCAAGCATAAACAAAGTCTCTTGTATCATTATTTCTAAAATGTAATTGAAAAAGTATTATTTCCCTATTTCAAAAAGTAATGATCATTGAGCTTCTCTGATAAAGATCCACAGTAAGATACATATGTTGTTACAATCAAGATCAACAACATAAGCATACAGACAAATACATGTGTTAAAAATGTGTTCAGTGAAATATTTAAGTTTATAATGCATGATGTACTTTGTATTTCCAGCCTAATCCATTATATATTTTTAAAATAATCAATGATTTTGATTCACCAAATTGATTTTCTAACTCACTGATGATTCATGATCTATAGATTTTAAGATGAAAGAAGTGGTCTGGAGTTCAGACTTTCTCAGGTGCTGGGTAAGGTGGGCTACTTACACAAGCTGACTGGTAATAAGCAGGGCAGACACACAACACTGTTACCTCAGGCAGCCAAGAAAGGCACCAAGTCAGTGTGGGGAGCACTTACTCCATTTTCTCAGGATAGTGGCCTCCTCATTAATTACTTTGCAAATTACTCATTAAGACTTGGCTTTGTAAAGTTAGTCCTTGGTCCAGTTACTGCTGCCAGATTTCCTGTTTACACTGAACTCAGTGTGTTAGGTTATTGTCCCCAAAGAAAAGTATTTTTTGACAAGGAAGACAGGTATTCAAAGCTAGAAACCAGATTTCTAGCATCATGGTGTACTTTGGTGAAGAATTAGTGAAAATTAAATGTAGACAA
>PVHY01008186.1:19622-63090 GCA_004024945.1 Uropsilus gracilis
AAAAAAAAAACCCAAAGGACAAAAGACCAAAAGTTGCAATCCAGTAAAAAAGTTTTCTGAGGGGGGTAACATGGAAATGAGTTAGTTTCTCTCTCTTCCCTTCTTATACCAACCTCAGATGAGTAGACACCATTTTTTTCTGCTCACCGTGTTGCTGTTTTATAAAGAAATTACCTAATATATGTAAGTTACTGGGTTTCACCAGAAGTATAACTTCTTAGCTCAGGCCAAACAGTCTTTTCTAAACTACAAGGTCAAATACAGAATTTACGATGGTTCAGAGATATCTATCCTAGAGGCACATGTGTAATCATTAAACTCAAAAGGAGCTAAGCTCTGATCCAGCCATCATACCAATATATATTCTACCCACTAGGGAAGCTCAGTTTTTCTTATGCCTAGCAAAAATGGGCTTTACTTTAAGTCTACTTTTCCTCTCGATTGGTTCTCTAAAAACATGAAAACAACTTTGAAGCTCACATAATCAAGGATTTAATTTTATATAGTTTAGTCTGTTCACTAACTGCTTCTCTGATGTTCACCTCTTTTCTTCAATGATCTTGAGTTTTGTCTTGTATTCTTTTATACAATCTTCTGCCTCCCAGAGGTAATGGCACCTACCTGACATCTATGGTCTCATGAGCTGATGTCTTTGCCTACTGTGGGTGTGCCAGTGGTGAGTGAGTTTAGGATGGGAACAGTTTCTGTGCCCTGGAGGCCCATGGAGTCTGACATTCTTCTAGAACTTAATATGAGCATAAAAATTATTTTTAAACTTTTTCAATTGAAGTAACAATGCATTATAGAATTATATGTTTTAGGTGTGCATGATTATAAATCAAAACCTGCATACTACATTAAGCTCACCACTAAGAGTCCAAATCTAGTCTGGTGGAGAATGACAGGGGCCTGGAGGTGGGTGTGGAATGGTATCATCTGAAGAAGTGTGAACCTATACCTCTGAATCGTGTGCTGTGATGCAAACCAATGTTACCCTCATAAAAACACAAGCCCCCCCAAAATCCATATCTATCCTCCATATAATTGACCCTTTCACCAGATACTCCTACAATTCTTCCCCTTCATTTCTGATAACCATTATTCATTTCTTATAATTTAAAAGTTGTCTTTAATTCACAGTAAAGTGTTAGAAAGCAGTTGTCTGCAATACTGTAATATCAAATTCATGTACCAGGTCACAGTTTGCTTATGGAAAAGTGTTTAATATAGATTATTTGGAAAGAGGTCATAGGCTACAGACGTTTTAAGTTACTGGTAGTAAATAGTATGCTAGTTTTACACCAACTAATTTTTAAATATCTTAGGATCTAATGTTTACCTAAACACAAAATCAACTTTGCAACCCTCTAAAGTCTCATAATCCTCACACTGGTGTTTTGAAACACAGAAAATCATTTTTGTACACAGGAAATCAATGGTATCTTTCTTTTAGAAATTAAGAGTAGAAGTATTTACTTGTCAGTTATGTTCAACATGTAACATATTTCTGAAGCTGAAAAGCTACTATATAAACTATTCAGGGAACCCTTTCCCATTCCTTATGTTCTAAACCATTAGCTAGTATAAGAATGGAATACAACCTAAAAGGTAAACTTAGTGAATCATTTACTTTTAAATTTTCTGGCACTCATGCTTGAATGAATTTTCTTCACTAGCAAGAAGAAAACAAACCAAATATAGTACATATGGGAGTGTAGGAAAAGAATGCAACATTTCTCCTAGAGGTTGGATTTGACTATAATATTTCTAATTATAGAGTCACATGGATAAGGCTGTTTTAGGCTGGAATGCAAAATTAGTGAGACAAGATCATTTCCTGGGGAGAGCTGGATCATCTCCTAAAATGCCATTGATATTTTTTACCCTATTAAGACATAAAATGTGGACGGATGCCTTTTAGTTTAATGCTACAACTGTCCAGGTTATCATGTTAGAAAAGTAATGAGCATGGCTCGATATTGATAAGCCAGCCCAGTAAGTTGATTATAGCATCTTCCTTGGGTAATTTTCTGAATCATTAGGATGCTATTTAAATACACAAACACACATCCCCAAATCATTGTCTGAGGTTCACTCCCTCTCACTGCAAATCTTACTAAGATATAATCCAAAGTCATAGGTGATGTAACTATCAAACTCATGAGCAGAGCAGATGAAGTTATGTCCTCTAAGTGCCTTTCTCTGAGCAACAATAATCACACCAGAGAAGTCACATCATTCAAGTTCTTACTCCAACCTACTGAATTGTCTCTCTTTATTTCCCCCATCAAATGACTGGTTTTACACATCATCTAGTTGACTTACCTATGTTACCTAATTCCCACCTGGACCTTAAACGGCATTAAAAGACATTGCGATGGGAATGTAATGATCAAACTCAGAGCTTTGTGGCTTTACAGTTCAGTGCTAAAAGGGAAGAGAGGCTGCCCTCACAGGGGAAGCGGTGGCTCAGCAGTGGGCCCAAAGACAGCCAGCTTCTCGAACATGAGAGATTTCAAACAAAACATTTCAGTAAACTTTCCTGGATAAGGGAGTGGTATATAGAAGAAGGAGCCCTTTCTGTTAGCCATCTGCACTGGAATCCGTTGTTGCTTTCAACTTTTTCTGAGTAACACTTGTTTAAAAATACTCTGAGTGAAGGCGCCTGAAAGCATTCATGGTAGCTCATAGACAACAACACTAAAGCAAGGGCTTCCACTGACTTCCATTATAATTCTAGGATGAGAGAGCAAACTGCCTCAGAAAAGACACTGTTTAATTACTGATGAACTTCTGAGTTTATAATAAGAGCCTACTAGTTATGACTAGGAGTACTTTACATGCTTACCTTCTTACACTTCACAATAAATATTATAGACACTGTAATTTCTATTTTCCAGATGAAAAAGCTAAGCATCTAGATGTCAGGACCTAGTTTAGGTGCATGGGTTGGAATTAGATATATACATGGACAAGGGCCAAAAGTTGTATGAATCTGGTTATATTGCCTAGAAAAGGGTTCTGTTTACAGTATGACTTTCTATCAGTTCATTGCTGTTCACCAGGTCTCATAAAGCCAAGGATCAACTCTAGAAAATGGTCAGAAATCAGGAAAAAAAATCTAGATTTTTTCACAATATTACACATTGAGAAAATTCACATTTCTCAACTGCCTTCAAAGTCAGCCAAATTAAATGTTTCCACCAATGATCAGTGTCTGGAAGGTCTGCCTTTCTTTGTCCACTGAACAGAGAATCCACACAGTAAACACACAGGGCAGGTTCACTGTGAACTGAGGGAGATGGGAAGAAGTATTACTTTGGTAAACAGCAGGGAAAGTTAACAGGAACAACTGGATGTTTATATATTTTCTTCTTGGGATCAAATAGAATGATAGCTTAATAGCAAAACAAAAATTATTTTCTACATATAACCCTGTGTAGCAGAGGGATGACATAACTATCCTGTGAATTTTATTACTGAAAAAAAAAAAAACTACAACAAAAATAAAATCTTTGGACAAGGTATCAGCAGCAGATTGACTCAGATTAAGATGGATGAGGATCTTTACTTTTGTAGTTTCTAAAGTCCAACATTTTAAAAATTTTAAGGTAACAGATAAAAAACAGACAATTCATCAAAGAAGTTATACAAAAGGCAATACATAAATGGAAAATATGTTCATCCTTGCTTCTAATAATGGGGATGCAGGATAAAACCACAATGAACACTAAGAGATACCATCTCATACCCTGAGGATGGCACATATTAAAAAGAGGTCCTCAACAACAAATGATAAAGAGGATGTGGAGAAAGAGAAACCTAATTATACTACTGGTAGAATATAAACTGTTGCAGCCATTTTGGAAAGCAATCTGGATTTATTTTAAAAAATTAAAATGGAAATGTCATGACCCAGCAACCCTACTCTCAGGCATCTGACCAAACAACATGAAACATTAATTCAAACACTGTATGCTCTACAATGTTTACTAAAGCATGATTTATTATAATTGCATGGAAGCTGCCTAAATGCCCATCAATAGATGACTGGATCAAGACAATGTGGTCTGTCTTCACTATGAAACACTATTCAGTCACAAGGAAAGATAAAATGTCAGCATTTACAGCAAAATGGAAGATGTTCAAAGGAATTACGTGCAGTAAAGAATAACAGAAAAATATTGGGACATTTACATAGTGGACAATCCACAAAGTAAAACATGAACAAAAAACTATAGGCCATTAGTAAATCAAATGAAATTTCTGAGGTTAAGGGGAAGGTAGGGAAGAAGCCAAAGGGAATATAGGATTTGGTGGTAGAAAGAAAATTAAAAGTACACTTTTAAGTTTTATTTTAGAATTTTGTCAATGTCATTATAATGAGCCAGAGGCTAATCTTTAAAATTTTGATAATAATTAGAATCAAGATGTTTCATGACCCTGAATTAAATGCTGTCAATATTCTTACTATTTTTAGAAGAATAGCACTGCTACAGTACTCTGTGTAGCATAAGAAAGGTACGAGATCATTATGCAACTCTAGGAAATAGGTATATATTAAATACTCAGGCAGTATGGGAAGTAACCATGACAATCAGAGAAGGAAAAGTGCCTATAAACATCAGAGCAAATAAATAAGAAAGCAGAGACATCTGGGGTAACTTAGCTTAATGGACAGATGATCCCACATCCATAGATTTACAGCTCTAGAGGGACACTGCATGATCACACAGATGGCCTAAGTCATCCAGAAAAGGGAAATTAATGTCAGCACTCTGTTCAGAAGGTAGAAGATAGCATATTTATCTCAGAAAGGTTGCAAACAAAGTAAATTTAGGTTAACTGGTAAAACCAACATTTTGGAACATGTTCCCCTATCGTGACACTTCATTTACTTGTGATGTAGCAAGCAACAGACTTTTTAAAAAAGTGATAATCTTCAAAGGAGAAAATACAAACAGAAGCATAACTCCTCCAAACAATACACTAGTTTGTGGCTAGTGCTGATGCCACAGGAAGCACTGTATTTATAAATAAAGGGAACTATTTGGCATCTGAATGGTAGTGGTTTAGAATTAACTAAGGGACAATTAGACTAATATCAAACAGTCATCACTTTATTCTGCTTTGGTTAATCCTCATTGTAGATCTCTGTTCAGCCCTAAAATCAGTTGGGAGTGGATAGCATAACCCTCCTTTCAATTGTGTGGTTTCTTAGATTCAATGTGTGTTTAGGAAAGAAAAGGTTTGGGTGTAAAAGTTCCCTCATGACCCATCCCTGGAACTGAAGTTGGAGCTTGAGAAGAACACTTCATTCTTATTTTCTTGCACGACAACTTGATAAAACTTAGAGTGTGCAAAGAAGAGACTATTTTAAAACTGGGAAGGACAATTAAAACTGTGGGTTCTTAAACAACTTTTTAGCCATGGCCTTTGAGAACTAGATCAAAGTTGTAGACTCTCTTCCAAAGGAAAAAAAGAACAGAGGAGAATATATATTTCCCCCTTGTTTCACATAAATTTCAAGGGAGAAATCATTCAGGCTCCAAATAAAGTCAATAGAGCAACCTCCATTTTCTCCAAAGTCTTTCTTAGCTTTGAGTTGTGTTTCTTGTTTTCTAAGCCAAGGTCCAGCTGGCACTGGTTCCTGCAGGGTGAAAGAGCCTGAACACCCTGTGGGGGTAGGGGAGAGAAGAGGGATCCTCCTCTCTCAGCCTTCTAATCAGTAGTCCTCACACAGTCCTGGCTGAAATCTCAGGAGGCTATGACAGCTTTGACTGTCTTCTACTAAAAGGGGTAATTCATATAATTTCTTTTCAACACTTCCAGTATGTGTTTCCGGTGCTAAGGACATGATCCAACAAGAAATCGACTTCTACAGTTTCAGAGAGAAAAAAAATCCATTAAAAACACATAATATAATGTGCTTGTGTCCAACTAACATTTCTGATAATACCTCAACTGTTTAACAAACACTGAGAAAAAACTGAAAACACCCAAAAGGCACTCATCCAATTTGCACTAGTCTGTAAGTGCTGGCAAATGCCACTGTCTGGGAAGGTTTTTAATGTTATTGATAGCTTATTCAAAGAGACTGAAGTGGTCCCACTGGGTCTGAATCATTACTGCTGCTAAGGAATAAGCCACTTACAAAGCAGAGATTGGGGGGCAGAGGCTAGATAAGGACTTTGCAATGCCTACATCAAGGAAGTGTTCTTGCAGTGCTTCTCAGCACCCATGATGTAACTTTTTTTTCACAATTTTATACAATCTAATTGTTACCAGAGTGACTTGAAAGCTCAAACCCCAAATGACCTCCTTTAAGATAAATCTTTTAAATAGGTACCATGGTCTTAAAGCTTGTTCCTTCACATAAATCTATGTCCCCCTTGGGAGGACAAACATATCAAGGAGCTTTGTACAAAGGGGAAGGGAGAGAAGAAAATCTGAAATGCTGTAAGAAGACCTTACGTTGAAGAACAATGAACTAGTATTGAAGCAGCTGCCCCATGTAGCAAGGAAGGAAAGATGTTGGTGTGCATGCGGGTTCATTTTGAAGGGGATAATTTTAAAATTCAGAGCTTTTTGGTGGTATCACTAAAAGTACAGAAACATTTGAGGCTAGAAAATAATGATTCATTTTTCAAAATATTTACCTGTGTGTATTGCAGACATACATATAAACACATTTTTTCTACAGGTTGCGGTAACATGACAGATTAAGAGAGAGAAGCTCACGGTAGGGTTGAAGATAAAGAACATCAATTATTTGGCTTATATCTAAAAAAGAACTCTGAAGGGATTTTGCAGACTCTAAGTAGTAAAAAGCAATATTCATGTTCCTGGGTGAAATATCTGGATAAAGAGCCAGGAAGGAATAGACAGTGTCTTAGTCTACTGGTATAAAACATCTTACTTAGTACTCTTCTCAGTGAGGTTATTGCAGGTTTCAGAGACTGACATACTCAGAAGCAGGTTGGTCCCCTCTTGTATGTCTGGCAAACAAGTTTTGGCTACTTCATTACAATTTAGGCTTTGAATATGGAGCTACCAGGGGGTAAATTAAAAGGCTGAGAAACTCAAATGGGTCCATTTATGAGTAGCTCTAGTAGAAAAGGAATAGGGAGATTAAACTATCATGAAATTTGGTTATTATCTGTGTGTTTCAATTATCCTTGGTATTTCAGTTCCCAGGAGATGCAATAATTGAGTCTCAGCTGTAGAAATGGAAATTACAAGATGAGGAGGGTATCAACATTCTGAATGGCAGCTTTTGATGGGCAGATGGGTTTAGTTTTAAAAGATCAGTTGGCAGGGTTGTGTGTCTCCTTACTTCCCTCTATAAGAACATACATAGACAAAAATCTCATTTGTGCTCCAATGTCAGAACTGGCAGGATGACTCTGAGACCCTTTGGTAGATCATGAAAATAGAAGGCAGCTCATGGTGACAGAGATCTTGGGCACAAAGCAGGAGTGTACAGATGGAAAGTTCTCAATCCACAAGTGAAACCAGGTTTAGACTATTTGAAAACTCTATAAGGCAGGGTGTATATCTTGTGTACAGAAGCAGACAAATCCTTAACCTTGAGACCAGGTAGGGGCTCTTGCAGTGCCTTAGAAAGCAAGAATCAAAAGGCAGTGACTTTCAGTTTGTCTAAAATCTATATAATAATGTACTATTGAGGGAAGATATTTGAGAATGTGCTACGTGAAAGACACTTATAAAATATACAATTAAATATTCCACTTTTGTAAATAATGTATCTATATGTGGAAAAAATATGGGAGGAGAAATGCAAAAAATGCAAATAGTCATTATATTTAGGAGGTGGGATTATAGATGGATTTTATTTTCTTCGATTTGTTTAACAAAATCTAGATTTTTCAATACTGCATGCATATTACTTACAAAATAAAAACATTCAAAATATATTTTTTTAAAACATCAAGACATATCCAAAAAAGGGCACTAACCAGATGTCACATGCATGGTGTTGGACCTGTGAAAACAAAAGAGCAACTTCACAAATTATTTCTGAAGACTTCTAACTAGATGGCCAATGACCCCTTTTAGGGAAGGTCAAAGGGAACTCAATGTAGTTTTCACTAGCTTCAACACATTAACAAGAATATTTAATATCCCCAGCGGCTATTCCTAGACCCAGATATCAGAACTGTAAGGCACAGAACCAGCAACACGCAACAGACAATAAAAAGGATCCTGGAGAAGTGCACTACATATTACCCCTACAACAAGTTCCTGAAGTGCTTGGCCTGATTATCTGCCTCAGCTACTCCTGGAGATTTGAGCAGCCTCGTCTGTTGCTGTCCAGGAGTGCAAGGCCCACACCCAGGAAAAAAGGACATAGTTTCAGAAAAAGAAAAGACTAGTGGGCCAAACATGGACCAATGGCTTGCAATGAGAAGAGTTGGAATCACTAGAGAGAGGAACGGGGAAAGGTGTATTGGGTGGAGGATAAGGGGTACAATACGGAAGGGAGGGCCAAACGTAAGGGGAACAACAATGTGACCAATGTTACATGAAAGAATAATTAAAATCTGCTAACTACTTAAGACCTTATGCAAGCTGTAATTAAATGCACTGATGAGTGCATTTAATTACATGCACTCATCAGTGCATCAGAATGTGGAGTGGAAACTTTCCTCTTGTTCTACTTCTGGTGGACTTAATTCCACTTTTTTGCTCAGTGGGTATTATTCTTGCAAAGAATAATACTTCTGCCCCCTCTCTTTTAAAGTGCTTTTTTTTCTACTTCTGTTGCTTCCCTCTATGCCAGGAAGAATGGTCTTAGTGAAGAGAAGAAGGTGCTAGACTGGTTTAGAGAGGTAGCTAGGAAGCTCCTACAGATGTAAAAGAGTAAATGGCTAGTTAGAGTGTTTGCTGTGCCAATGGCCATAACTGGGCTAAAGCTAACTGACAAAAACACCTGGAGCTTTCACTAGACTATTATAGTCCTTTCCAAAAGCAACAAAAGCAGCAATAACAATAGGCAACTGCTCTGTACTTGATCATTAGTGCAAGAGATACTTGTACACATGCTCTACAAACTCACAAACTTGTCCAGTGGAAACGAATGGCCTTATTTTATAGACAAGGGAGTAAAGACTGAGGAGACATAAAGACATTCCAATGGGAAGAGTAAGAGTAAGAGTATACTCATAATTCTGAGTTATGAGATCACATATTCCAGGCCACATATTCTCCATTTTTCACTTATTTCACTAGGGCAAACTAACTTCTGTTCTTCAGTTTCCTAAAATGTAACAGAGAGATAATACGAGGGTTTATTGCTCAGAAAGTTTTGTGCATATTAAATAAGGAGAGGATGTAAATTCTTTAGCTTGATACTAGCTACACAGTGAGGCTTCAACAGTGATTACTGTTTATTCTGTCCAAAGCAGAACCAAGTCAATCTAAGTCAAACCTTTGTCTTTTTGAAATCTTTCACTGAGTTTGTTTCTACTGTCTGGAAAATATAAGTAAAACAAGAAAATACTGACAATTAATTGTGTTTCCAGTGCTTTGTGTTAATAAAGTCCCTTTAGTTTACCTTATTTAGTGGTTCAAAAATTGCTAGTTATTTTTATTAGTTCAACAATTAAAAAAACCCCAACAACTCATTAGACATAGAATGCCAACTTTCCAATCAGTTTTTAGTTAAAGAACCTTTAGGTAGAAGCAAGTAATGCGTATGTTTTAGGCTTTGGTTCTGTCATTTGATGACCTCCCATTACAATCTCAATGTCCAATATGTCCACTAATCTTCTACCCATGGACAAGGACCGAGTACTTCTTTCCTTACATGTTGCAAATGTTTTTATTGATCACATTTTTTCTCATTCTGTCATTTTAAAATGTGTTTAAACTTTTTAAAAATTTAAACATATTTAAATACTTTTCAGTTCCCTAAATTCCAGTCTTTTGTAAGGTGACATGAATATTCAGAAAAAATCGTATTGCCTTCAATCTTCGGATCAATACACTTTCTTTCTCTTGCTTCTTCCTTCTTTCTTTTATTTATTAAATTTCAAAGGGCAGTTTTAGGTTCATAGATGTACTGAGGGGAAGATACAAAAACAAATCATATACTCCCTGTCAACAAATACACAGTCTTCCCATTCTCAACATTTGTTATAACTGATAAATCTACATTGACACATCACAATCATCCAAAGTCCAGAGTACAGTTCACTTTTGGTGGCATACATTCTGTTAAATATTTAATAGCATGTGCCCATTATTATGGCATTCATTTTTTTCTCCAGCATTTAACACTATAACTTGTCTGACATTTATTGCAATATTTACTTATGGATAAAACATAAGATTATTCTCCCTATTGTTTTCTCTTTTTTAAACTGTTTTTCAATTGTAATAACAGGCTTCATTAAATAATTGATCCTTTCTTCAAAATTGTATTGCTTATTTGTATTCCTTAAATTATATTCACTGAATTATCTAAATCAAATACGATGGGCCAGGCATGGTAGAGCATGCCTGTAAACAGCCTATGAAGCATCTGGGGCTAGGGATCATGGTTCGAGTCCCACTCAGGACAACACAGAGAGCCCTAGTCCCCAAAATAGCTGGGTGTGGTGGCACATGTCTGCAATCCAGCTACCTGGGAAGCTGAAACTGGGGATTGCTTGAGTCTGTGGTACCCCGGGCAACATGAGCCTGCGGTTCTATGGGCAAAAATAGTGAGACCTATTCTCAAAAAAAAAAAAAACCCAAATATGGAATGTCTATACTATTATTTTATTTATTTATTCTAACTTGCAACCAAATACCATGGAATTTTACTGATGGTCATTTTTAACAGAGATTATCAAGACCTCTATTTTTACGACTTTTATTTGATAAAATTTCAGTTTTAATGTTCGTGATCGTTTATTTCAAATTATTTAACTGTCAAAATATATTTTGTGAGTACTTTTATTTACAATTAATAGCTGGTTCTTTAAATGAAAGAAGGGTGGGAATTCCTGAGTCAACCAAGACATATTTTTAATTTAAGCAGTTAACAAGCTACTGTCATTTTCAGGTACTTTTCTAGACTCTGGGGCTGAAAAACATAAACATCTGTGTACTCTCTCAGAGTGTAATTTAACTTCCTAAAGGTTAAAGGTAAATGCAAATATAGAGAATAGCTGTAGGAAGACTGTCTCTCCTATCCTGACATGCCCCTCTCTCCTCCATTCTGAGGTCTCACTTAAAAGTATTGTTTTTTTTTTTTTTTTTTTTTTTTTGAGACTAGGTCTCACTATTTTTGCCCATAAAACTGCAGTCTCATGTTGCCCGGGGTACCACAGACGCAAGTAATTCCCAGTCTCAGCTTCCCAGGTAGCTGGGATTACAGGCATGTGCCACCACACCCAGCTGTTTTTTGGGACTAGGTCTTACTGTGTCTGCCCTGAGCGGGACTTGAACTATGATCCCTAGCCCCAGCTGCTTCATAGGCTGAAGCTTACAGGCACGAGCCACCATGCCCGGCTTCACTTAAAAGTATTAAGTCACAAAAATAAATTCAAGAAGCAAAGACCTTATGATTATCATCATGTTAGCAAATGACTGACAGCAAGATAAAGCATTTAAGTACATATAACTGCTCATTACACTTTTTTTTTGGCAATTTGTGTGTGGAATCAGAGGTTAGAAGGACATACAATATTGGATTGTATAATATGTGTTACTTTGAGAGATGCTTCACTGGTGTGGATGAAGCAGAGGCCTGTCTTATGTCCTGAACATCAAATCTAGGTCAGCAATATAAGCTAGCAGAAATGTTTTCAATGGCCAGTTTAAGCTAATATTGCTACTTTAATTAAAGAGTTATGATGTCAGTTTGGAAACACAATAGGGAGCAGCTGTGCTCCAGCAAAAACATTCTACAATTTCCATCAACACAGATAAGCTCCTACACAATGCAAAGGAGTTGTATGCAAAGTTACAAGGTGAAAAGAATGGTATGGAGAGGACAACTGCTGTGAAGGATGTACCCTTCTGCATTATAGACTGACCTCCTGTTTATATTTTCATTATTATTTCTTAACATTTCATGGTCAAGATTCAAAGGAAAGTCACAGGATTTTAAAGATGTTATAATCATCACCTGATTACTTAAAGCACAGTAACAATTCAATTTACACAGCTCTGAGTCTTAACATACCCATGTTCATGCACTCCTGCCATCATCCCACGCATTGCCATCCTCCATCCTCAAAGCAGACAAGTGTTAGTCCAGGTATACTAAAGAAGACAAGTGTCCTCAAAGTAGACAGTTCAGGTATACTTATGTGCTTACACTTGTCAGCAGCATGCATCCTTTGAATTGCCCTCATATCACTCTCTCCAGTACTGTTCACTTATGTGCATGAATATCATCTGATCATAGGGTCAATGGTGACATGCTAGCAAGAAATACATTTCATGCTATTTTGAATACCTCATTTAGAAGTCTAATCCTGAGCACAGTATTTGCAACATACTTTGCAACTGCAGTTTTATTCTAAGAAACCTTTCAAAAGTTGCGTATAACTTCCTTGTTTCTTGACATTCCAAATCCATAGTGAAAATGGAATTCTCCAAATGTGCAATTAATTAATTAACTTATAGCTTTCAAGATCTCACAGATAAAGGTGTATTTGCTCAACGGTTTATTGATGGCTTTAAAGACCTTAGTATTTTGCTTCCTGTTTATCCTGGGTAATTCATCTCTCACCTAGACGTCCTTCTTGTATTGTGTATTTTCTCATTTTGCCTTTTTCTCAAGATGAACAGTGCACACCTGACTACAGTACCCAGCACACACTGACTGTGAGCATGCCTGGACCATCTGGCACCACGACTGAGATTTAATTAATGTTTACCAGATGAGCACCATGTGTCAGACCCTGAGTGAGGTGTATTTTCACATTTGAGTGAATACTCCACATGCACAGGGTCTAATTCATTAGTCAACCATTCAGAATTTCCGAGTATTAACCATGTCTTTTATTTTCTGTATGTTGATGTTTCAACATTTTGGAGCCTTGATGACCCTGTAGGGATCATCCTTCCCAGGGGGAGTCAAACCTAGAGATAAACAACTTGCCTTTCAGAGTGACTTTCTTGTGGAAACCAAAAAACCTGGAGGCCACATTCCCAATCACTTCACATGTAGGACAGTATTCCCCTGCCTGAGTCACCTCAGTGTTAGGATCAGACAGTTAAGGACAATCCCTAGGCCTCAGAAGCCTCTGGAATTATGCAAATGAGTCAATCCTAAATATGTTTACACTGCCTCCCTGTTCCTCCCAGTGCAAACACATTATGGCTCATGCCCACATTGTACCTCATTTCTCTGCCTTTGACTGCACTTCCACTCCTGCTTTTAGAGGACTGTGTATAACAATGTCCTTTTATGACAGTACTTTCTGGGTCTGCATGATATACTTCATTAAAACAAATCCTGGATATCGTTAACATACCCTATAAAATCAATGAATCAATTCAAAGATTATTCTGTGTTTCTTTACATCTTCCCCTCTGTGTTTTGTAAAAGCAAGTTCTAAATGTTTTCTTTGGTCATTTGTCATTTGTCTGGCATGTTAGCAATATTTCAGAAAAGCAATTATTTGTGTATATATATATATATATATATACATTCTTTTAGTTTTCAATAAAGATTGATGAATAATTATTAATTACTGCAGGGCAGAATTTCTTGTAGTCTATCTATTGGGTCCCTTCATGGCACCATGCCCTATCGCTTCACCTGTACATGGTGAGATAGTACTGACCATTCATCCACATTATTTGTCCTTTCCCCAAGAAACCCAACTAAATGAATCTTATAAATCTGAGTGACTTCACCTTGTAACATGTGTTACAAAAGTACTCCATCACTGAACCTGAATCTTTCCAGGTGCATTTCTGAAGGTCTCGCTGTCACTAGACTGGGTTTATCTGAGCAATGCTAATTCATTGTAGATGCTCAGGACTGCATCAGGCTTCCTGCAAGTGTTCCTACCACTCCTGCAAAGATTTTCATTTAGCTGCCTGTTCATGGTTGAGAAGTGCACTCTGTTTGTCTGGGGAGCAATGAGATGGAAGTCTGTGTAGTCCACGAAGGTTTTCTTTTTCTTTTTCTCTTGTCAAGATGGCCTCTGTGGGGTTAAAACTTGACTATAAGACTATAGTCAAGGTGTTTAGATAGATATATAGGTCTTTAGAGATATACATCCAGATAGCCCCTGCACTGGTTTTTGTTTCTGGGGAGCCCATTGGAGGAAAAGACACTTACCTGCTAAAGACAAGTACACAAACTTGAACTAAGCATACAATTAAGCCATTATTGATTTTGGAAAACATAAGTTAAATAAGATATGAGTTGTTATAAATTCTTTCAAAGGTTGAATAATTAATAAGAGCTACTATGGAACACCTTCTACCCTGATGTGGCACAAAATATGTTGAAGAGGGGCTAATAAAATCAAAGACTTAATCCTGGTATGTGACCATTTCCTCTCCTTGGCATTTCTATTGTCATAATTTTAAGAAAGTACTTTCTAATCTACAGATAAACTACTTGATGTGCTTCCATCTCGCCTATGGGATGATATTCATTCATTAGACACATGAATACTTGCTGAGCAGGTCAGCTATATGTCATGGATATCCTAAGTGAACAGCAGAGAATAAGACAGAGAAGGGCTTTGCATTCCTTTGAGTCTAATAAAATGAATGATTCTATGAAGAAATTTATATAGATGAATACATGCAAGAAGGTAGGTAAGTTAGGGTTCAGAGCCTAAATGGACACTGATTAGTATATTTCATTAATAGGGTTCATCTGCATCTTAACAGTTCTGAAATCAAGATGTTTTAATATAGGTGATATCTTAAAACTACCGACAACTTGGCAGTACTCTTGACATAACTGTCATTTCCCTGTACATTCATAAACTTGATCATAGAGAATCATTTTGTTACCACTTGGATCAAGTTTGGGTATTTTTGACACTACACCTTCTGTTTAATTGCAATTTAAATGGATCTCAAAAAGATTACATTATCATTTGGCACTGAAAGATGTTAATGTGTATTCACCAAGGCACCTCAAACAGAACAGTGGGGTATAAATACATTTATACATTTGTCTTTGCTAAGCATTTGCAAATTACTTTGAAAAATAAAAACCAAGAGCTTTACTAGAGTGAAAAAAGGAAGAATAGATGAATGTTCTGTATTACTGTTTGTTACTAGGATATAGGCAAACCAACTGCCTATCAGACATTACTGAAGGGACCAGCAGGAAGAAAATAACAAAACCCACGAAAGAGATGAAGGAAACTAGTGTTACTGATTCATGCAGTGACATGGAAGATGACTGTTAAAGTGGCATGTCATAAGATAACTCATAGCATTTCCTCATTCTTCTCGAATAACAAAAATGCCTTGTCTTCCAACTGATCACATTTCAGTTTTGATAAAACATGGAAGTGAAAATGGATTGCTAGTTAGAATTTTTACAAATACAATAGATTGCAGAGTAAAAGTTTATTGATACTAGGAGTTTTAAGTTGAGGTATATGAACAAACCTACAAACCTTTGGGCAAAGAGTATGCTGTAAATAACTTGGCATAGCTTTGTATCATTAGTCATTTAAAGAAATCTCTCACTTTTTACCCCCAAGAATGTTCTCAGTACATTTTTCATGCTGATGCAAGAATGTGGCAATAAGCAAACCTCATATTCTACTTTCCCAAATTTAATTAGTGCTGCTCCAGTTTTTGGCAGTTTAGAGACATTAAAGGAAGGTGCTAGGGCTATGTTCTAAACTCAAAACTTAGCATTGCTACTGGGAATGGAGTGAAATAATTAGACAGGAGAGTCCATTTGAAATCCCAAAGTATGCATAAAGGACGCTGAATTCTGAGCACTGGAGTAACATGAGTAAAATGCCAACTACTGGGATATGTTTCCAGGCAGCATATGGTCATAGCTCAAAAATGCATTTATTTCTTTTTAGGTTTAGTACTGCAAATCATTTTGGAGTCAGGGAGTGAAAAAAATTATACCAAGGTAGAGCTCTCTCTCTCAAACATACACAGACACACACATCTTTAGGCAGCTAACTGATGGAAAAAATATCAAGTATTTAGGCACAGCTTCAACACTTAATTTGCCACAACTGTTTTCACATCAGTTTTGATGCTGGTCAGTCACTACTGTCTTTGTGTGGAGGTGAATAATCAAATCAGATATAGGAGTGTGGTCACGCCCATCATGAAGACAACAGAATAGAGGGTTTCTATGTGGTGATCATAGAAATAGGGTTGATAACAGGCTATAGCATATACCTGGCACTTTAGTTTAGGAGAAGTCCCACTTGCTACTGCTGGACCCATTGTTAATTTCCCTTCTGGTCAGGAGTGGAGAATCCAAGGATTTCCTGAACTAATATCACCTTTCTCACTGACTAGCTTCATTCTTTTTTAAAATAGGTTGGCTTGTACTGGGAATTCTCTGACAGTTGGTATAGGAAGATGCGTGTGCCAGTGTGAATACTGCAGGGAATATGCTGCTGCCAGCTGGTGGGGTGTACTTATAAGCACAGAACTAAAATAGAATTGGATGACTGAAAGGGTAGACTGCTCCTTAAGTGCGAGTGAGAGAAATACTTGGTTACCTGCCTTCCAAATTAACTTGTCTGAAAAGGCAATTAATTTGTATGTGATTTCTGGAGATTTCCATCTGATTGACACACTCGGAAGAAGCTGAAAAGGAGTTTGGGGAGTCCCTAATGTTGCCCTTTGGTGAACAGAATAACTGATGGACCCAGAAACAGTGGCACAGTCCCAAAGGCAGATACTCTATAAAGGGGTTTGTTGCTCAACGTCGCTAGTAATAAGGGAAATGCAAATCAAAACCACAATGAGATACCACCTTACACCAGTAAGAATGGCCTACATCCAAAGAACGGGCAACAAGAATTGCTGGCGAGGATGTGGAGAGAAAGGAACACTACTACACTGCTGGTGAGAATGTAAACTAGTTCAACCACTATGGAAAGTGGTGTGGAGGACCCTCAAGCTAATGAAAATGGAGCTACCATTTGACCCAGCAATTGCTCTTTTGGGAATCTACCCAATAGAGACCTCAGTGTGGGTACAAAGGGACATCTGTGCTCGGATGTTTGCTGCAGCACAATTTATAATTGCAAGGTCATGGAAACAACCTAAATGCCCTATAACAGAAGACTGGATGAAAAAAATGTGGTATATATACATGATGGAATATTACTCATCAATTAAAAATGACAAATTCGACGATTTCATAACAACATGGATGTATTTAGAAGAAATCATATTAGCAGAAACAAGCCACAAAGAAAAAGACAGAAACCAAATGGTTTCACTAATATATGGGATATAGTGAAAAAAATAAACAAAAGCCTTGAGGAAAAGTCAAAACAAGCTAAGCACCAAACTGAAGCACACAACTTTGAGCAGGAGGGAAAGGGGGGGGAAGGGAGGGGAGGGTGAGGGGGGCAAATCCTTGAGATTACAATGTTGTGAAATTTATATATAAATTAAAAAAATTAAAAAATTTTTAAAAATAATAAAGGGGTTTGATCTAGGATGTGAGGAGACTGTCCTATTTGGATCTCCTAGTATGTTATAACAAGGGCAACTCTCTCAAAGGGTCTGTGAGACAATACAAGGGGTAGTGGTAAAAAGGCATGGGCAGGGAGTCAAACAGTTTCAGGTTCACCAGTCACCTGTATCACTTATTTGACTATAAAACTTGGAAAAATTATATATTCTTTAAACCCTATAGCTGGGAAAGTGATAACGCTCATTAGGGTGAATGTGAGAATTAAAGTAATAATAAATGTAAAATGCCTAGTAATATATCTGGCACACATGTGCTCAACATGTAGATACTGTCACTATTAACTAAGGAATTTCATTCTCCTTGTGATGAAGATGTTCTTACAAGCAAGATACTACTAGTGTGGAGAATAACTGACAAGACCAGAACAAGATGTTACTGTCATCTCTAGAATACAGAAGTTGGTATAATAAAATTATTTTATAGTATCAATGTCTTGCTAAGAAATAAAGTAAATGTGCAAACCCAATATATGATCACAAAGATATTGGGATCACTTAATAATTAAACAGATTCAGCATGTATTTGTTGGGATATGCAAACTTCAAGCCCATGCCTATCTACAGGTTACTATCTCCACCCTGATCCATGATAGATGTGTTCCTACAATCTTGCATAAAATGCAGTTCCAACCATGATTATTTCTTTGCAACAGAGGAAATTTTGTAAAGTAATTAAGCCTTAGCTAATCCATCTTGTTTTGGATGTTGAAACTTTCTCCTATATAAAGTGTTTGGTATTTTTTGTTCCCACCTCCCTTTAAGAACTGGGTAATAACTTCTACTCCCTTTCCTTAGCCCTCAGGGCAAGTCAGCTGCAAACATTCAAGATTTGACAGAAGTAATACACTGGCACCTTGACACATTGGTGTTTATGATCTTTAGTTAGAAGACAAGATAGACCAAAAAATTTGAAGCTCTTAGAGCATAGATTTTCATAAAGCCCCTTTCGAGGGAGAAGGACACTGGGAGGGGGCAGGAGCGAGGGTGGGGGTGCGCATCGCCTACCTGCTGCACTGCTTTCAAGCAAAGCCAGAATGTGTCTGGATGCCCAACCTCCGGAAAGGCCCCTCCCTGAGGGGGATTCCCACAGAGGAATTTCCTCAAGGAAGGAATTGTGTCAGGAATGCTGTTCGGGTCAGAAAGTGGCAAGGGTCCCCGCATGTCCACATTCAGGGCAAGGGTTCCTAGCAGAGGGAGCCGCCTGTCTCTAAAGGTGGGGGGGCCTCAGGGTCCACTGAGTCTGGCTTAAGTCTTCGCACCAAAGTTTCTCCAGGAACAAAACCTCTTTGAAACCACATGGTGGCAAGAGGAGGATGGAGGATGGAGGATGGGGATGCCGCCAGCTGCTGCCGGGAGACAGCCCTCCTCCCTCCACCCTGCTTCCCTCAGCCCCCACCCTCTTCCTCACAGGGAAAGCAGCCCAGACGCACAGCCCCGCCCAACCCCACCCACCCTGCTCACCCGCCCACTACAGGGCTGAGGGGGCCGAAAGCTTCACAAAGCCACTTCCCGGGTGCTGCGGTACCCTGGGGCCAGCGGGCGGGCGGAGTGGGTACCTTTAGGAAGAGACCAGGTCATCAGCGCTCGTGAAGACTCGCAGCATCGTCCGAACCCCGCGGCCGCCTCGCCACAGGAGGCTACTTGGCTGCGCCGAGAGCCAGAGACGCTGGGGACCGGGCGCCACCGCCGCCAGCGCCGCTCGCGCTCCCTGCGCAGCGCTCAGCTCTCTGCGCCCGGGCTTCGCTGCCCGGCGACCGCCACTGTCAAGCGGAGCCCCGCCCACTGCGCGCCCGGCGAGCTGCGGACCCTCGGGACGCGCCGCCGCCGCGATTGGCTCCGGGGCACGATGGCCCCGCCTCCTCTCCCGCGCCCCTCCCGCGCGGGTAACGCGCGCGGCTGCTGGCTCTCTCCAGGGGAGCGGTGGGAGGGTGGGGTCCTGGGCTGGGCGAGGCTTCCTGCGGCTATACGGTGCACGGCGAGCCTCAGCTCCCGGTCTTTGCAGTTTCTCGTTTGCCAGCCCGGAAATAAAAAGACACGTCTTGAAGAAAAGGAAAAAGAGAAAACATCTTCTCTAGGTTCCTTCGCAAGGAGGGCAGTGGCTCCTGTTAAATCCTAGTACAAAGACGTGTATTAAGAAAGTCCAGGAAAGACTACAGATTAGTAGTGTTGGAATTACAACTAGAGCAGTTTGGTTTTGTTTCATATCCTGAGGCTGCTCTCACACACGATTCTAAACTTCATCTTAAGAAAGTAAATCCAGTTTAACAAGGTCGCTTAATTCTATAGTCTCCACTAAATTAAAGCTGCTTCAGCTTTTATTTCTTTGTAGTCATGTGACGAGATGCATCCTAATTTTTAATGCGTTGTATACTATGTAACAAACTTAAAAATCCGTGGAGAGAAGGTAGATTAGTGGCTGCTAGGAGACTGGATAAAAATGGGGGTTGTCTGCTAACCAGCAGAGAAATTTCTTTGGGGGACAATGAAAATAAATGTTCATCAATTTGCTAGTGGTGATTTATGAACAACTCTGAACTTGCGGAAAACACTGAATTGGACAGTTTGAGCAAACTAGTGGTATGCGAATTATATCTCAATAAAACTGTTACAAAAATGTAGTGATAGTGCTTTGAGGAAGCCAAACAAACATAGAGTTGGAGTATATGACAATTCTGTCCTCAGTGGGCAGAAATTATGGCCTATGTGCAATGCAGTCATTCATTCATCCTATAAATCAGGTCCATTTTTACCAGGTATTCTTGACAGGGATATAAAGATTAATAATAATTGATGTCCGGGGTAGTCTATCTCTGACCCCTCCTGAGCCTGGCCAACTCAGGTTGTCTTCCTGTTCTTTCTCCTTTATTTCTGATCTTTTATTTCCAATAATAATAATAATTAATAATACTTGATCTCTGTCTTCAAGGAATTACCAGCCTATTGAGGCAGTTATAATACAGCAAGGTTAAGTTTTACTCCAGGGAGGAAAGCAAAGTGCCAGATTTAGGGTACTGAGATCAAATGATTAACTGTAGTACCCTTACTGATGGGAATACTGTGCAATGTGTTATGTTTTAGCAGTGCCTGGTGTTTGTGAGAGGGGTGTCAGGAAATGAAGCTGGACACTTACAGGACTAAATATGACTGGGTTAAAGTTTAGTTTTAGAGAGCCAGCTCAAACAGGAAAAGAAAAATTAAATTCCTCTAAATCTTTCCTATTCCTGCCTAGTGTGTGTGATTTTGCGTAACTGAACCCAATTTCATCATCTTAAGGGAACAATGGTATTATTAATTGATCTTTGTTTCTACTTTTACAGAACACAAAGGCCTTTAATGTATTCTTTCCTCTAAAGCTGGAGATACAAGACCTATGACTTCTAAGTGATGGAGCTGAGACTGAACTCTTATTTCCTGGCTATGAGTTCCAGGTTCTTAACTTTAGCAACCTTTCAAGTTGTGAAGCTTTTTGGAAGTGCAAAGAATTCGAGCTAAAAAAGATTTCTATCCAGCAGCAAATGGAACCTTTTTTACACTTATAGTTTTGATTGAGAAGTAGGAATATTACAAGCCTGAAAGGAAAAAGCACATAGATTACTGATTTACTTAGGTCATAAAGTTCCTGTGCAGGAAAATATTAGATTCTGGTTTTATGAAAAAAATGTGTGCGATCTGAAAACTAGAACCTATCGATTTGTATTGTCCATATACAATTGTCAACACAACAGCAGAGTCTCCTTTTTCTCTACAGTTACTTCCATTCCTCATGGGACTAGCAGGTACTGTGCTTTGTTAATTTCCTTCCTTCCCCTCACCCCACCCTTGTCCCACCCCTTCAAAGCTTGGGACCCAACATGGGAATCGAATGTTTGTGAAATGTTTAATGTTGTTTTATCATCAAAAAAGAAAAAAAAATTCAATATTGTTTGTAGTGCTGGAACACATGAAATTTGGATATGAATTGGCCTGCATACCATGTATGCCCTAGAGTTTTGGGACATAGTACAGGCTCTTTAGATTATTACATGAACATTTTCTATATTTCAATAAGCTGTAGACTGTATTCTAAATCTAAATGCCTAAAATGCAAGTTAGTCTAATCTAGGAAAACACAATATTCATATTATAACAGTAAACAGGTACTTAAGAGCAGAAAGATTTTAATATTCGTTATAGAATTTTTGATCTCTGAGGAAATAATTTATTAATGGTTTTCAGGTCTTTGAGAGCTTTCTAAATCTTCCTTATTTCTGTTGTTTTCTTTTTCTATGTCTTCTTGTTGGACTCATTTTTATCTTTCACAGAATTCTATATTTAATTAACACCTCAACATTACAGTTCTTTTACCCATAAATTTCTGTGCAAAAATCTAGGGAATCCAATAGAATGGGTGAGCACTACCCTCCCTGGAGCCTAAAGCCTGAGAAGACTATAGTTGTTCCTCTTGCAGGAGCAGCTGCTGTCCCTCCCAGAGGAGTTCTTAGGGTTGGAAGAAATGAGATAATGAAAATAAACAAGTACTTTGTGAATGTTGTCAAATATTATCGGCACCAGCAGATAGATCTTTAAGTATTCTTTACTGAGAAATGTGAAAGGAGAGAACATGACAGTTTTCTTAATATTTTTAGAAAGAAATAATTTGAACAAATGGAGGACCTGATTCATAGATGATAGCATGTGAGGAGCAGTCCTTGGGAAGTGTGTTGCTGGGTGGGCTCAGCTGGCTGTCAGCTGTCAGCTCTGCCCCTCAGCATGACTTTGCAGCTTTTTCAAGCAGGCTGTCTCCTTGCCAGGACACATGGCAATTATTGGGACAGTGATCTGTCTCTTAGGATATTTATGGGACCTGCTTCTATGAGTGAAAGGCCAAGCAAAGATAGGAAGAGAGGAGGAAACAGAATGCTTCCCTGCTGAGCTGTCTGCCAGAGCCTGGTGTTTTCAGTCAGCTAGCCTGGGGTAAATTGCCTCAGTTCTATCATGAAATCTCAGGAAAGGAACCATCCCAGTGAATAGTGACTATAATATCAGGGGAAAATATAAGGAGAAAAACCATCTTGTAAGCAGTATCAATTTGAATATTATGAAGTTATTATTTTTTAATAATGCTACAATTGTATACTTTTAAAAATTGACATTAGGGAACTCTTTTCTAACTGAGGCAAGAACACTCCAATCTGCCTGGATGGTGCAGGGAATACACGATGCATTTGGGTATAAGGTGACAAGGATGATTGAGTGAGGAGTGGACCAGCAGTATGAGGAGGATGAGGGTAGTAAGGAGCATTCTGTGTTGAGTACACAGTACCAGGAAAAAGTCCCAGGGAGTGCACATCTCTCCCTAGCGAGTTGACTTGGTGTGGATGATGCTTGGAGGGGATACTGTTTTCCCTAAACTGCTTATGTTTTCCCTTCATCTAAACTTCTTATATATTCTCTGACATTGTATATTAGCAGGCTCCCCACCTCTTCCTCCAGGAAAACAGATACATATTGGAGAGAGAAGAGACACAGGCTTGGAGTAATTTAGCTGTTACCATAGAGAATAAGAAAATAAAATTTTTCATTATGTGAAAAGAAAAGCAAGTATAACATATAATTATTCAGAACAAACCACTAAAAGAATTCTTCAGTAGAATAAAGAAAAGTACTTATCCCAAAAGAAGCTACTGTTTTGACATTTAACCGGGAAGACATCCAAAAATTTAGACTAGAATTATAGCATTTGTTTTTCTTTTGAAAGACTTCATAGTCATAATTCAGAGAAACTGATATTTGCCATTCTAGTTACCTACAAGTAATAATAAAATAAAACAAAACCTAATGATTATATGTGTTTAACACTAAAATAATATTTTTATGAAAACTCAAAGCATTTTCAAGTAGCTGAACTCTCAAAAATGGATTTTTATTAGACTAATGTGATGTGGCAGACTGCTAATTGGTTTCTGATATCTAGTCTCACCATCTTTCCCTTACAAGAATCTCCAGTTTATAGTTGGGAGTGTGGAAACCTAGTTAGAGATTCAATGTGGCTGAATGTGGCCCTGTGCAGAGGTTCTGATCAACAGGTAGTGAGCTGGGAGTGGGGAAGTGTTTCCCTGTTGACTGCTTCCTCCCAAGCCATCCTTCCCATTCCTGCAGTCAGGTGCTAGTGAAGAAACCTCAGTCACATTGTGAGAACAACACTCAGGGACTGGGGGGAAACAAAACAGAAGAATGGTAGATAACCTCATGTAGGGAAGCACCTCTCCCCATCAGTGTACAAGAGAAATAAACTCTAATTTTGTTGGAGCTACCACAGTTCTGGGTGTTCATTTAACAGCAACTTTGGCTGTATCCTAATTAAAAAAGTGTGTGAACTTCAATAAGATATTTGTTTAGCTTTCTTCTGTTATAGGTCTATACAGAGAGAAAAAATATGGACAGCTGTGAACATGCAAATGAAAAAATAACTTAATTCAAATTGTCTGATTTGCAAACTCTAGTTAGCTATCAGATAGATATTGGTCTGACAGATATTTTATTTTCTGTAGAATATGTATGTTGGTACAATATAAAAAAGAACTTTTAAGAAAATTGGAGTTCTTTTAGGATAGTATGTATTCTTCAACTCCCAATGGTTCCTTCTGTCTTATTTTTGTTTCTTTGTGTAATTATGTTCCTGCTGTGGCACCCGAAGGTCTTTAAGTAGGCGGTCTTCATGTTATTAGTTAGAGCAATAAACTACTCTGGTGTTACAAAGCCACTCAAAAAGACGACTTAAAAATGAAAGCTTGATTTCTTCCACCTAAGAGCTGAAGGTGACTGAGTTTCCAGTGGTCATGTGGGGACTCAGATTTCTCCCAGGTGCTCCCCCATCTCCACATTTTATTTGCTTGATGGAGGATGAGTCACAATGAGGCACTGTCATCTCGCGGACAGGAAAGGAAAACAAACAAACATATGTATGAAGGTGTATTTGCTGTGAGTGTGCAGTGCTCAATGAGTATACATAGCTATGCAAGCTCCACCCCAGTGAAGCTTTTTTCATGAGTTATTTTGGCCAAGACGCTTTGTCTTTAAAGTTGCCGACAGCATGAATCCAAAAGATTTACAATTGTGTTGGATAACATGATGATCCAAATACATTTTTAACTCTACAGAAATGAGTTGATTGGAATTTAGTGAGGATGAATGTACTTGAATTCAAAAGTCAACTTCACAAAATAAAGAAAACCACATGAAACTAATGTGTTGCTTAATAAATTATACAAGAAGACTTGTAATTCTTGCACTCAGTAATGCAAATCAAGAAGCAGAACATTTCCAGTTACCCAGGAAGCCCCTCTATGTGCCTATTAAAATCACCACTCATTCACACCTCCCATCAGTAACCAGCAGGTTGAGTTTTATAGTAATTACCTCCTTGCATTCCTTTATAGCTTATCGCCTAAATGTTCATCTTGAGATGCTGTAATTTAGTCTTGCCCATTTTATAGTTTGATAGGTCTCTTTTAGTCTACAGGTTCCTCTTCTATTCCTTTATTTTCTTTACAATCTGTTGCAGAACTGTTGTTTGACCTCAGAGTTTCCTACAGTCCTAACCATATTAACTGCTTAATACTCATTGTGCAGTGCAAGTTTTCTGTCCTTGTTGTCTCCTACAAACTGGTACAAGTATCTAGTAAGTTGATCAGACTCAGATTTGAAACTTTTAGGAAAGTAGTGGTGGGATTCTTTCAGTAGGAAGCAAATTTTATCTGATTATTTATCCTTTTTTGTGGTTTCAGGTATTTTTGATAGTTGGTGCCTAAATCTGTTAATTTATGAAGGATTACAAAATGATGAAATTCAATTTCAGTCACTTCACTTGTGTCACTTGTATAAGTAGCACATTACTTGTAATACTTTTTAAAAGATATATTTTCTATAATCTACTATTTGGTTATTCAGTGATCCAGTTCATATAATTAAGGCAGAATAAATGATTTATGTGTTTTCAAGATCATTGTTTCCTTTACACCTTTCAAGGTGACCATCTCTTAAAGCATTTATAAAGTCATGGGTATAAATGTACTTAATAAGGGCAGAATTAGGAAATCTCTAAAATCAACTTCACTTTTGACACCAATTGCAAATCTTACAGGTTCCAAAGCTACCCTCAGGTTTAAAATTTCACTGGAAAGGAATTTTTAAGTCTCCAAGTTAGAGCATCTTAGCTTATATTCAAACTAAGAAAATATGCAAAATTCAGTAAAATATTTGGTTAGGCTTCATATGAGTTGCTTCTAAAGAGAGAAAGGAAGTGTATAGAAGACAGTCATGTAAATTTGTAGTGGGAAGAATTATTTGACTCAAACTTAACTCTCTAAAACCTATTAGAGTCACAGTTAGGGTGTATTACCTAAAAAGAACCCAGATTAAAGTCAGCAAAGGGAAGCCAGCAGGAACCCAGGAGAGTTTAATTAAGAGATTTTCCATTTGTCCTTTTCCAGTGGACACCCAACAGTGTTAACCTCTCCCAAGAACAATTTGCAATGATACAGACTGATATTGCTAATCAGGGAAACTCATCCAAACTTTGGTATTCTGCATTTCATCAGGGCTTTCTCATGTAACCCATTTACAAAGCTGACCTTAGTTTCTATTGCTTCTAGAGGCTGAGCTGATACTGCAAAATCTAAAAGCCAAACTATAACTCACATTAGACTACTCTGTATTGCTCCCAGATAAACAAAGGCACTCAGATACTCACAGAGAGTTTTATCGGGTAGATTATTATTCCAAAGGCTTAGAGATCACTTTCCAGGAACAAAGGGCAAAGATAGATGGATTGATTCTTTTCTATTTCTATGACAAGTTCTAGATTTTCCTAGATTCCTTTGGAATAAGTATTTCAAGACCATAGTCTGTGCTAGGAATATCCATTGCTCTTAAGTTGTTTATAGTTTCTAGTGATTTTCAGTGGATAGAGTTATATTGATACATTGTACATATTATATATAGAATATGCATTTAAATTAAAGTTCAGTATCTGAGTATCATACAGATATTTATAGTTGAAATACAGTACTTCAAGACTTTTGCTTAACTTGTTCCATTTACAGTTCTATTCTCTTTCCTATATACTAAGAATTCTGATTTTCAAAGTCTAACATAGAGGATATTAGAATTACAAAATCCCTTATTTATTCACTTGTCTTAAGCTGTGAACACACATACAGGATGTGTATGAACACATACAACTAAATACTACTACTAGTATTATGCAAATAAAATTAATGAAAACAGTTAACATGACTTTCCATATGATCATTCCAATCCTCCCCAAATTGTTTATACATACTGTATCTACAATGATGGAATAAAAAACTTCTAAGTGCTATACATTCTCTCTTTTAGACCTCAGGTAGCTCTAGTCCTGTTAGAAACTCTAAGTTTGATATCTGCTGTCAGTTATATGGCAGTGTCTCTCCAGTCATTTTGATTGTTGTTTAGTCTCATTTTTTTAAGAGACATTTTAGAGAATCATCAAGTAATATTTCCTGATAATTTTGCATGCCAGTAACATTCTTGTGTGCCCTCTCTATCTTAGAATCAGTTTTGTTGGATATAAAATCTTTGGTACAAGTATTTTTCTTTGTTAACTTAAGCATGTATCAGTCATTTGAGTTCTTGTTGAGAACATTCTTCATGGCTTACAAATATCTTATAACTGTGTGCTCATATGACCCTTCTTTGACATGTGCATGTAAGGGTAGTATAAGATGAGAGCATCTCTTCCTCTTACAAGGTAGCCAATCCCATGATGAGGGCTCTACTCTTATCACCTAATCTAATATTAATTGTCTCTTCAAGGCGATATCTTTCAGGGCCATCATGTTGGAAAGAGCGTCTTCAACACAATTTGGGGAGGACACAAACTTTCAACACATTACATGAGCTTTATAGTTGGTTTATTGAGGATTATCAACTCCCTAAGATTTCATATTCTATATGTTATATGAATTTGTTCATTTTCTTAGAGTCTTTAGTTCTCATTGAAGTCCAAAAGCGATTTATGACCCCAATTTTTAAACATTTTCCATAAATTATGAGCTCCATGAAACAGTGCATATTTTATCCTTTTGAATATGTGAATAAATTAATGAATGCATATTTTTCTTCTTTTTAACCTAATAAGGATAAGAGGCATAGTTTGAAAAGATAGAATTGCCTTGTCCATTACTGTTCTATTTTCATTTGAATTTGAGTTTGTGAAACAAAAGTGACTCTATTTGTCAAATACAGAACCAATGATAGGGGTGGGGAGGACTGAAGAGCCCTGGAAACCCATGGCCCTGCAAGCAGCAGAATAGAACTGGCAGGATCTTTAGATGGTAAGACTAGGTAGATCCCAGATGGGACTTGGAAGATGACCTGCCACAGTAGTAGACCCTCAGAGATATTGACTCAGACCACATGTGACCCAAGATGACCCTAGAAGTAATACGAAAGTATGTACAAAAGTATGTACATGGACAAATGAACAATGTATAGATAAGCTAAAGAGCTGAAAACTAGAATTTGTCTTATTTTTGCCTTAAAAACAGTTACTAGTTTTTCTTGAACCCCTTCATATGAAAATAACTTCCTCTTTCAAAGGGTTTTATCACTATAATAAAATAAAATCAGAGGGGTGCCAACATTGATCATGACTGCAATGATATTATGCTGTCTCTGGATCATCTTAGTTTCACAGGTCCATCTCATTTCCAGGTAGCACTTTCTGTTTCTATCAAGTTAAAAGACACTTGACTCTGCAAGAGTAATATGTATGTCATAGCCTAGTGAGCACTGCAGAATTCAGGTCTCAGTAAACTCCTGAGATTTTTGTGTTGTGCATCCAAGGACCCCGTCATGATTCAGAATTAGGACTTGTTGAGTTATAGGAGCTGACAGAAATTAATCCTCAGAAACATTAAAAATAGGTAAGTCAAACTCTGGAACTCTGCTGATAAACCATTGACAAATACAGACTAGGGACACATGTAAATACTATATTCATGAGCAGGGCCTGGATAGGTGGAAATCAGGTCATTGCCATTTCCGTGTGTGTGTACCACATCATGAAAAGATCCACCAGTTTATTTCTCACTTAATAATTTATGTAGTAAAATCTGGCTGAATTAAACTCAGTATTTACCTTGAAGACACAGGGCTGATATGTAACTTGGGAGATGTGGACTCACAGGGAAAGAGTTTCCATCTGAGTTGGGGGTCAATGTTTGAAAGTATATAGATATATGACTGCAACTACAACTATTTTTTAACAATCTAAAACCTTTCTCAGCTACCTTCTTGCACACAGGAGTTATAACAGTGATTTCATTGTGTTTTCCTGTAGACATAGAACTTTGTACATCTGTTTTATTTCATTATATTTTCCATTAGATTTTACCTTTATTGTTGGTATATTTCTGTAACTATCTTTCAAACCTGCAACTGTAACTCTTCAAACAAATTCTATAGTAAGAGACTTAAAGTACTTTATAGCTAAAACTTCTGGCTAGAGGTCACAAATACCTTCTAAATGTACAATAAATTACAAATGTACAAGTTTTCCATCCTGAAAATATACTAAATTATAGATTTGAAATGCCAAAGAATAAACAGCGTATATAATTTTGATGAATTTGGGGATGTTGAATAATTAATTACTATAAATAGAAATGACATTCTTGATATCTTTTTGCTCAGAAAAATATGTATTTTAAAGGGCTGGATGCACTCCTATATGCATTGTAGCACTGTGAACAATAGCTAAGTTATGTGAGCAATCTAAACTCCCATAGACAGAGCAGTGGATTAAGAAGACCTGGAATAGACACACGATGGAATACTACCCAGCTATTAAAAAGATTTGCATTTGTGACAATATGGATGGAACTAGAGAGGATTATGTTAAGTGAAATACGTCAGAATGAGAAAAACAAATACCAGATGATTTCTGTCATACGTGGATTACAGCAAAAAAAAAAAAAAAAAAACCAAAACCAAGTGAACAGACAAAACTAAAGTTAAGAATAAGTAAGTGAAAACTTATTTCCCAAAATCATATATAGTATTATAAAATAATGTTAGCCCAAAAAATGTAAAAACAAGAAGTATGAATTAAGATATGATCAAGAGAATATAATATTAATTGTAAGAATGATATAAGCTATTCTCTTTCTATAATTTTTAAGAAACATTAAGATAAAAGAAACTGAAGTAGTTTTTATTTTATTCATTTCTTTGTTACTCAATATTCTTGGTACATGCATACTACTAAGAAACAGGATTCTAGCTCTAGAAAATCTGTGCTAAACTACTTAAGTTTAATATTCTTTCATCAGTTCATCTTCTAAATTCGTTAAACCTCACAATCAAATCATACAGACAGAACTAAAAATATAGTTTTTATTTTGACAGAGTATGTCTTTGATTTGCTAGAAAATGAGATGTGCTGCCTCTAGGATGAATAAAGCTCAAGTAGGCATTTAAAGTACTTTTATATATTGATTTTTAAATCAGATTTCAGAAACCATCATGGTTGTGCTTATAAACAGACTAGCTGACATTTTGGTAGCATTAGTAGTAGCTCTTGAATTCCAGAAATAATGTGCATCATTTGAAAAACAATTTAATGTCAGATATATTTGCTCATTATACATTTGTATTTAAGATATTTAGGGGAGGGGTGAGCACAAGAGATCAAGATGTCTGTTTACAGGTGACAATATGGTAGAAGAACCTCAGGGTATACAATGATGTAAAAAATATGGATGCAATCAATAAAGAAAGATATTTAACTAATAGGAAAAAATGGAAATCTTTCTACTATGCATTATGGGAAAATGCATTTTTCTAGGTCAGTTATCAAGAAAGAGAGACCAAATCAGCAATGTGGACTTAACTGGTATCCATTTGATATACTGACACAGTTGAATTTTACTTGCATATGCTATTTCTTATTTGGAAAATAATACTGAGGTCCTAAGGAAAAAAATATTTAAAATTATACAATTTATTCTCTACTTGTAAAAACTGAATTTTTAGTCAAAATTCTGAGATATTGAATCAATTCCTTCTTGCAATTCGCTATTATTAACTTTGGCAATCTGATATTAGGCCAAAGTGACTAGTACTCTGATCTTACAACAACTCCGGTTGCTTTATCTTTGTGTGTCCTGTGTTTTAATATTGTATTCTTTACATGGGACAACTCATGTAAAGAGTTGTAAATATGTCCTTTATCAGTTAAGTTTCATTGTAATAAAATTGACCAAATTTGACCAGATTTATCCAGAAGAAAACATAGAGACTACATTGCTTGATATTAGTCATGACAAAATTTTTTTTTCTTGGACTTGACAACAAAAGTAAAGATAACAAAAGCACAAATAAAAGAGGTGGGGCCACATTAAACCATAAAGCTCTACACAGCAAACAAAATAATAATCAAAATGAAAAGACAACTTAGGGAAATGAAAAAAATATTTGCAAATATATTTGCTTGGGGTTAATATTCAGAATATACAAAAAATTCACATAATAGCACAACAGAAAAACAAATCAAATCAAACAATTTCATTAAAAATTAGGCAGAGAAAATGAATAGATATTTTTCCAAAAAAGAAACAAATTTCTAAAAAGTGCATGAAAAGGTACTCAATGTCACTGATCATCAGGGACATGCAAATCAAAGCCACAATATATATCATGTCATACCCTTTAGAATGTGATTTCATCAAAAAGACAAAAAATAACAAGTGGTGAACCAGTATGCGGAAAAAATAGAACCCTTGTGTACCATTAGTAAGATGATAAATTAATTTAGTCTCTATGGAAAACTGTTGGTTCCTTAAAAAGTCAAATATAATATTTAGATGATCTAGCAATTCCACTTCTAGGTAGATAGCCCAAGGGAAATGAAAGTAGGATCTGGAAGAGATATCTGCATTTCCATGTTCATTGCAGCATTACTCATAAAAGCTACCACATGGAAACAAACTAAGTTGTCATCAATGTGAGAATGGAGAAACTGTTACCCCCTGCTCTCTCCTCCCCAGCCCCCCTCTCTTCTTTTCTTCCTCTCTTTCTTTCCATCCATCCATCCATCCATCCATCCATCCATCCATCCATCCATCCATCCATCCATCCATCCATCCAATTAAACCTTGAAAAAGAAAAAAAATACTGCCATTTGTAAAAGCACTAATGCATCTTGAGCACATTATGCTAAATGAAATAAGCCAGGCAGAGAAACATAAATACTACATAGTTTCACTGATATGTAGATTCTCAAAAAAATTGTCAAGCTCAGAAACTAAACACAGACTAGTCATTACCAGATTCTGAAAGGGTGGAGGGACAGGTAAAAGGATATAAAAACTTAAAAAAAAAAAAAAAAGATTTAAGGCCGGGCATGGTGGCTCATGCCTGTAAGCTTCAGCCTATGAAGCGGCCGTGGCTAGGAATCGTGGTTCGAGTCCCGCCTGGGGCCTGTAGTGAGACCTAGTTCCAAAAAAAATAGCTGGGCGTGGTGGCGCTCGCCTGTCATCCCAGCTACCTGGGAAGCTGAGGCTGGGGATTGCTTGAGTCCATGGTACCCCGGGCAACAAGAGCATGCGGTTCCACGGGCAAAAATAGCAAGACCTAGCCTCAAAAAAACCAAACCAAAACAAAACAAAAAAACAGATTTAAAACTATACATGTCCATTAATCATGTTTACCTGCATATATTAACGAGTGAAAAAATCTCAGTCATATGTATGTGTTAAAGCTGAGTGGAAGGCAGACATAAAGATCATTTTGGGATATGTGGAAGTTGATGAGATATGTGTTCCTAGTCAATGAGTGACTGATTTTTGGTCATTTTGAATAGTCAGAACTTTTGAGGACCATAAGTGATATGGTGATACAAGCCTTACAATTGCCAATGGATAAGAACAAGTACAAGGTTTTGTTCATGTTGGTTTTTATGCCCCAGGTACCTGAGATCAGGAGCTTTCACTCTGCATATGTCAAAAAACATAAGTGCTGTTCCTACTGATATTTCTTTGGTCCTTTTCTGCTGGCAGATATAGCTTCTCCATTTATCCTTCATTTCCCAGGCTATCTCATTTCTTTGCTCTGCCCCACCTCTGCTAAATGACAGTTGTTGCTTTTCACAGGGGAATCACTGCTTACTGTCACTGCTGAGCGGCTTCCCCAGTCTTTTTGACAGTATCAGTCTTTCCACACAGCGTCTACTCAGGGAATGCAGATTACTTATGTTGCATGAATTGAGAGAGATTAAAATTCTCATGACTTTAAAACATAAAACTTAAATACTTGGGGATACACTTATTAGCTTTTGAGTGGCACTCAGTACTTTAACACATAATTGTTCTCGTGCGGACTGCGCCACTCCTGTAATTTTCTCCTGTTGGCACATTTATCCTTAGAATTGCCAGATCAGAGGCAGCCATCACTGGCAGACACTGAATTATTCTCTGTTCTAAAGCCAAGTGTACTACCAGACTAATGGGAATTAAGGGAATCAAAAAGGCTTTTGGCGAGATGATATCAACGTTCCCAGAACTTTGAAGGAAGGAAACCAGCAGATCTAGGGCCTGTACATCAAAAGATTAGGGCTGGAAGAACCTCCTCAGACTGGGGTGAAGGCGCTCATTCCACCACAGTTATCACTGCTCCCCCAGACAGCTGGAGTCTGTGCCTCTTAGTGGTCACGTCTGAAATCTCCACCATTTGAATCACTAGTGGTAAAGATGCTTCCCATGGACCATTTATCTTTAGGGAGTTATTATTAACAAGCATATATTCATATATTATCTGGAGCAGCTCAGACTCCTTCTGTTATATTGTTAGCCTTCAGATCAGCTGGTTGATCCTTAGCACCGGAAGGCATGAGAACCTGTCAGCTACTGGGGTCATGACTGGGGGAGGCAGTACATGTGGTGGTGGAGACAAAATAAAGTTATTTAACCAAGGATGAAACATTTGGGAGACAGAGGAGAAAAACTTCACAAGGTAGATCCTAACGGAGAGAGAAAACAGAAACAGGGAAGGGAAGGGAGAAAACATTCACACTAAATTAATTTTTTCCATTTCCTTTTTCCCCCTAAGCTTTATTCTATTTATTGTTTAACTGACCCTGATTTTCTTATTGTTTATTAAAATTTAGGAAAAATAAGGATAATTTGTTTATTCTTTTTTTTTTTAATATATTTTTTTTATTTATTTTTTTTACTTTGTTATTAATTTGTTTATTCTTGTCCACAGGTTTTGATGTGTCATCTCTATTTTCAACATTGTAATTTTAAAGAGAATATTCTTTGTTCTTGTCACTACTGTTGAGGGCTAAAAGAAAGATCACTGTCCTTAACTAAGGTTAAGTAGTTTAATTCTTAGTAGTTATGCTTTTCATGAATTGCAACAAGCTGTCCAAAGATCTCTAATTGTTGCGGAATTTGTAGATAGGTTAAGACTCGTTTTATCCCCTAATTCCCCATCTTGGCATCTTATTAGTGAGTGAATTGTTACATTAATCTGAGAGTATTTATTTCCCAGATGAAAAAGACATGAGAGAGAAAGAGAGGTGAAAATTTAATAGTGAGACAACCTAAAGTAGCAGATGTACTTGAGTGGATCCCTTTGTTACTCTGACATAGGATAGTACAGTGGGCAGGGGTTGGAAGCAAAGTTTTTCACTGAGACACTTCCAGTATGTTCAGTCTCTCTTTCCATGACAAACTGAAATGTCCATCGTTCTGATTATCATCTGATTTACTTTCTTTCAAATTGAAACTCCAATTACTACAAAGAAATTTCATAAGCAGAAAGGAAAATGAACCAAATGTTATTTACCAAGATGGTCTGAAACATTAGCAAGTCCATAATACTATTTAACTATGGTTTCTTATACATTAACAGGACAATAAAAGGAGTCTCTTTTATATCCTTTCCTAAGTGTTTAGCTTGAACTCTCCAATGTCATAGTTTATTTACACCCAATACTATGAGCTTTCATGTAGCCTAAGGCATGCTGGGTGCACAGAAATAACTTAGTGTTTGTTATAAAATTTGTAGAGTTTTGGCATTCACACAAAGCCCTTGATTTTTAACATTTCTTTATGGGCCTTAAGGAGTTCATTTCAACCAGATGGGAGAGTAGTACAGAGAAATATTTCTCTTAAGCAATCTAAGTGGTTTAATGCTGAGAAAGATGGACTTAAGCAACAAATAAAAAAAAAATCACAAAATCTGTAAAAGACACCAAAAAATTGCTTCAGAATCTATTAATAAAACAAATTATCTCTTTTATTCTGCTATGTGTTTCCCTAAGGCATGCTTGATCTCATCATTGACAATAATACTGTGAAATAGTTGGTGAAGAATTAGTACTTTATATGTTTTATAAACATTTGCATTTCAAAGACAGTAAGAGGTTTGTTCAAGATCACACTGCCTCTCTGTGGCTGATTAGGGACTTGACTGGAGGTTTTTTTAGTCCCAGAGTGAGATTTATGTTCCATCAGTGCCTGGTAATGTCATATTTCCTCCATGGTGCATCACAGGTTAGTATTTATAGACAGCAGATGCTGAAGCAGATTCTAGCATTCAGGATTAGATTAGAGAGTTCCCTGTGAAAACCATCTATGGAAAGGAGAGGAATGAAACAGATTAGGTAGAGGGATAATTGACTGGGATGCAGGAGCAGCAGTACTGGTTGGTGACATGGGGAACTCTGATTTTGAGATGAGCTGTCATGCCTGGAACTGCGCTGGGGATCAGTTACTGGATGCCAGCCTCTCTTGGGTGAACACGATACTGGGTGAAGAGACTTTGGAGCTCAAGTGATCTCTGAAATGGCAGACAGCTGAAGGCACAGCCACTGGGACATCAAGTTCTTTACAAGACCACAGGTGGGTGGTGCATCTGTCTGTAGTCACCATAGTGACCAAGGAGGAGGCAGGGTTATGAATCATTTTACTTAATAGCCGGGCACGGTGGCTCGTGCCTGTAAGCTTCAGCCTATGAAGAGGCAGGGGCTAGGGATCGCGGTTCGAGTCCCACCTGGGGCCCGTAGTGAGACCTAGTTCCAAAAAAAAAATAGCTGGGCATGGTGGCGCGTGCTTGTAATCCCAGCTACCTGGGAAGCTGAGGCTGGGGATTGCTTGAGTCTGTGGTACCTCGGGAAACAAGAGCCTGTGGTTCCACGGGCAAAAATAGCGAGACCTAGTCTCAAAAAAAAAAAAAAAAAAAAAAAAAAGAATCATTTTACTTAGTCTTCAAAAGAAAGACAATTTGGAGTGATCTTAACCTCTCTTAGAACTTTTGGGACATGCTTGCTAATAATACCTATATTTTAACAGAAAAATCAAGCCTAATCCTATAAATCTCACCCTTGTAGTTTCAGTTTTGTATATCTTTCTAAAGAGAAGAAACTAAGTTTTTCACAGTCATTAAAGAAGAGTCATAAAGAAGTATAATTTAAAAAAATTAATTTATTTTTATTCTTTAAATGACAACTTTGGTAAATGGTTTTGGGGATACCTCCCCCTCCCTCTGATGGCCCCTCCATTCATTCTAACCCCTCTCTTTGTTGTTTGCTAGTCTGCGTAAAGTCCATTCTTCTCTTTCTTTCCTGTGGCAGTGTCCTTTCACTGGGCGAGGGACTATGTTCTTGGGACCAGGTGGACCATGCTGGTAGGTTTTCAGTGCTAACCTTGTGTTGGGCAGCCAGTCTATATTTATTTGTGGTCTGTCCATGTTTTCTCATTTCCAGCTGCCATCTTCACTCCCTTCTCTGTTGTTCTGCTGTTTTGCCTTATTGTTTGGGCATCAGGTTTAGGGGGTCTCACCCCCAGCCATCATCGGTGAAGAAGTCTCTCCGTGGATTCAGGCATATGTGATGGCCATTGTAGGTCATCTCCTCTGCCTCAGTTTGCAGCTTTGCTATGGGGCTGATGCCCCCACTCTGTGGCCTTCCTCACCTTTCCCATAGGGTGGGGAGAGGTGCCTTGTTCTCCCAGAAGGCATCTCCAAAATGAGGTCTTGTCTCTTTCAGACCTGGTGAGTGCATAGTTGCACTTCATGACATAGTTTTTCTATAGTTGTTTCTCCAATCTCACATGTACTGTTTCTCTTGATAGTCCATCTCCTATGTCCAACTCAGGCTTGTTGGCTGGATTTTACCTGGTTTGTCACCTGTTTTATGATGGAGTTTGCATTATTTGTGTACTTCCTCCTCCTGAAGATTAACTGGGGTGAGAGTGAAATGGAAGGGGCCTCAATCCAGGCTGCAGATGGTTGCCCTGTGCAACCATCCAATGAGGCTGTCTGCTGGCAGGCAGGACTCTGGGCCCTGCCTTGCCCCTACACTGGTTCCTCCCTGCATGGGACAGTCCTGGCTTGTCAGTCATGGGTCCCTCAGCCAATCTGGGTTGCATATGGCTGCCCTGTGCAACCATCTGCCGGTGGATGGGGTTAAATCCCCACCCAGGCCCCTCTCCACCTTCCCCAGGCACGAAGGGCTTACCCAAGAGTCTTGCCGCCCTTGCTCCCCACTAGGAAAGACAGACTTTGAGGCTGCCTGCTGACACACTGGGTGGGCACATGCAGATTCCTCCTTGTGAGGGGGCTGGCCTGTATGACTAGGCATGTGTCCCCAGGCCCCCTTGAGCTGGGGGTTGGAGAAAAATGCCTTAGCCGATCCAGGCTGCAGATGGCTGCCCCATGCAACCATCCACTGGTGGTTGGAGCTAAAACCCCACTCAGACCCCTCTTCTGGGCTCTCCAGGCCCGGGGGGCCAACCCAGGGGTCATTGCTGCCTTAGCTTCACCTGGCAAAGGAGCTCCAGTGGCCCGGGACCCCAAGTGGACAGACAGCCCATTGAGGCTGTCTGCTAGTGGGCAGGGCTTAGAGCCCAGCCCAGCCCCCATGCTGGTTCCTCCAGTGTGGGGATGGTGCCCGGATTACCTGGCATGCATCCCCATTCCCCTGGTATAGAGGCTGGGGGAAACATGACTCAGCCAATCTGGGTTCCAGGCCCCATTTAAGAGGTCCTTGGACCCTGGCACCACCCGCAGGTTAGAGACACGGCAGGTGCCCACCCAGCCCCCTCCCCTGAATCAGAGGAGGGAGGCGTGGGAGGGCTGGGCATCCAGGGAAATGGGTAGCCCAGCTCCATGATGGGAGCCAGGTAAAAACAGGCCCAAAAAGGTTTTGTCTTCAACCTGTTACTGGGTAGAAAAGAAGCCTCACTCCCATCACTAGTGTGCCCTCAAGCAGTACTTCTCAGGCCTGTGTGCATATTAGTCATCTGGAGAACCTATAAAATACCAGTTCTGCTTTAGTAGTGCTAAAGGGAGGTTTTGATACTTGTATTTTAACTAATACAACTTAGATAATGCTGATGTTACTGCTCTTCTGACCACAACTTGAGTAGCAAGACCCTAGGGTCCTAATCCCACATGGTACTTTCCAGTTGTCTTCAAGGACAAAGGAAAGATATCTTATACAAGGTGATAGAAAGTGATTTGATTGCATGCCAATGTTTGCAAGTAACATCTGCCATGTTTGCTAATTGCTACTTGTCAGGGATTTCTCCTGTTTGAATACTCCATTGTGATGGACTAAGAAAGGACCTGTACATAGATAGGTTGGGGCTATGAAAAAAGAATGTGTTCGTCTGGTCTGTTGAGTACTTAGATTTACTTTGTGTGCCTTAGCCAGTATTTCGAAAATGAGGGAATCTTTAATTCTTTGCTCTTTATTTTAGTTTTATATTAAGATGAAATTTTTAAAGAAAAATATTGTTTCTCATGACAACTGACTTCTGTGTTATTTAAAAAAATTTTTGTTATAAATTTTACCTGAGCCAAAGACTTGTTTCTTTCCAAATTTGTATTTTGTAACAACTAAAATTAATAGTGTTCTTCCTTCCTAATGTTCAATACATTTCTATCAAAATAATGCATTTGGTAACAAACACTTATTTTGTAACAACTAAAATTAATATAGTGTTCTTTCCTAGCATTCAACATATTTCTGTCAAAATAATTCAGGTGTCCCCATTTTTTCCACTGTTTGGTATGATATAGTAAGTTTTCATTTAACATGATTGATAAGGCTCTGAAATTGTGACTTGAAGCAAAATACTGTATAGCTAAAGCAAAATACTGTATAGCTAAAGTTCTTTGAAGAATGTCATATAGTTCAACTTTGGCCAAGATTTTTTTTCTCATGATACAATAATGTTGAATGAAATCATATTATTTTAGACTCTGCTGTCTATGTTGTCATTAAAGGAAAGAAATACAAAGAAGATTATCACTCTTACAGCAAAAAAGGAAAATAGGTTTCCCTGTTGGTTTTGCACAAGCTGTTCTAGAGGTGGTATGTACCCAGAAATAGGGAGAAGGCCCTGCTAAGCTCCTTCTCCCTAATAGGGGGTGCCTACCCTCCTGGGTGTCATTATTTCCTGTTTAAGATAGCAATTTTTTTTTTTTTTTGAGACTAGGTCTCGCTATTTTTGCCTGTGGAACCACAGGCTCATGTTTTGCAGGGTACCACAGACTCAAGCAATCCCCAGCTTCAGCTTCCCAGGTAACTGGGATTACAGGCACGCGCCACTATGCCCAGCTATTTTTGGAGGACTAGATCTCGCTACGTGACCCCAGAGGGCTTGAACTGCAATCCTGCCCCTGGTGGCTTCATAGGCTGCCACCTACAGGCATGTGCCACCATGCCCCCCACTAAGATTGCAAATTTGAAATAGGATATGCTAAAATGTAAGAATGACCTTGATTAAAATTTCCTTTCAGAAAGATACAAAGGGGAGGAAAAAGTAAAACAGGTTTTTTCTTTGTAATGTGATAACTCAGGAGCTGTTCCTAAAAGGCAAGAAAACAAAAATAAATATATAAAGAGGGTTAAAACAAACAAACAAATAAAGATTCTAATTCTGATTCTGATTCTAATTCTGCTATTTGTAGAATGAAGATGTGAGCCATGTGAGTTTGGCCATGTGGCCAAGACCCAAGGCCTGCAGCCTTTGGCTGGCGCATGCTAGGAGTGTGTCTGTTTAAAAAAAGTTAAAGAATTTAAAAACTTAAACTCCGTATTAGAGTTTGTTTTGCTGAGTTTGACTTGAGTCTGGGAGAGGCCTTGCAAAAGTCAGGCCTAAAAAAAAAAGTAAACTTTAGTGGTTCCGGTACTATAAAGCTTCTTTCTACTACCTGGAGGAGGACAAGGAGAAGATGGCATAAAAAAATTAAAGCATGACAAAAAAGATGTCTTCAAGCATGTGGAGATGAACTCTGACTGATGTGGTGAGATGATCAGGACTAAGAGACTGAGGATTTTTAGACAATCTGGGTAAAGGACTTTAGACAATGTTAAAAAAGGTTTTAGACAATGTTAATGTAATTGAAGTTTTACTTACATGCTTCCTTTTGTAGTAATTAAAAAATCACTTTGTTTAGTAATAAATTAGTCAGCACTCTAAAAGTCTTGCTTTGGCTTAAAATTTTGGTAAAAAAGACTGGAGATGGTAAAAAAAAAACCCCACAAAAGTCTAAAAGAGGGTAAATTAAGGCAAACTAGTCTAAGTTTAAACTGTGTTTCTAAGTTTTTCTTTTTTCGGTCTGAGAGAGGGGGAGAGAACTGAGAAAAACTGGTAGCTGATTTTTGCATACCAATAGGAGGTAAACAGTAAAAATGCTAATTAACTGCTTGGAATCTGCTTCCAAAAAAAAAAACAGGCAAAAATGTTTTAAGTTCATGTCAACAAGTCTTAAGTCTTTTTTTTTTTTTTTTTGCTCCCAGTTTCACCCCAGATCTACTTTGTACAGATTGTGTCTACCACATCATTTCTGATTTTACTCTATGTTAGAACTATTTTGAGTTTTATGTGTCATTCCAATTTTATGTGATTTGGGTTGTTATTTTTGGGGTCTAAGAACTATCAAAATTTTTTCCATATAAGTTGTTGATAATTTTTTCTTTTCACTTAATGCCATTTTGGCTTAAAAAAGATTTCTTAGGAACATTTTACTTTCAGATAACAGGAAATCTGTAATTTTACAACATAGGCAAAAGTATTATAGGGAGCCTTAAATATCATAAATATCACATCATTTATGAAATATAGTCCAACTGTTTTTCATAAAATATATAAAGAATCATAAAACTCAGAGAAAGAGCTAAAATTCTGACTTCTGGCCTTTAAATAGCCTTTCTACCACATTATACCTCCTAATATTCCTATTGATTTTTCTTATGATGAGTATTTGCTAACCCAATAGATAGGTAGAAAATTTGAGAAATTTTTTTACAGCATATTTTAGTCAGAGTCAGAAAAAAAAAAAAAAAACAAGTGTTCATTCTTTTTATGTCACCTTTTTAGTCATCCTGACCATAGAACTCAGAACAAAGCAAACCACTATAGAGTGTTTAGAAAAAGAACCCTAGACAGATTTTCTTTGGGATAAGTAATAACTACTGTTTATTGAGTAATTTCTATATTCCAGAGCCTCTTTCAAGTGTTGAAATACATGAATTCCTTTAGTCTTTAAATCTTCAAACCTGTTGGACTGTAGAAACAGACACAAGGGTCAAAGAGCTAAAGATTGATGTATTTCAATTGAGAAAGTTTGATTTGAGACCCTGCTAACATTCAAGCTCTTACAGATATATGCTGACAGCAAGCTGAAAATGCAGAAGAGTTGTTTGTAATTCAGTTCTGAAAGACTGAGAGCCAGGGTAGCTGATGGTGTAAATCTCAGCCCCAGATTCGAAGTCAATTACATTACACATTCGAAGTCAAGCAGAGAGGCAGAGAAACCTAGGGCAAGTCCCATTTTCCTCCATCTTTTGTTCTATTCAGGCCCCCCAATGGATTGTACAATGCCCACTCATAAGGGGAAGGACCAACCCATTTTGAATGGGTTTCCCTGATTCAAACAATACTGTCCTGGAAACACCCTAAACACACTCAGAATTAAGATTTAATTTGGGAAAAATTCAAGTAATTTGTAAAATTAATATTCACAGATGGAATGAAGATGACAGACTAGTAGCAGCTTAGAGCCATCTCTTTCTCCAAAAACACAAAGGACCAGTACCTGCCAGGGAGCAACTGCACTTTTAAAAGAACTGAATACTCAGTGAACAGCATCTCCACAAGGTGAGACAGAGACCACTGAAAAAGGTAGAAAAGCTTGAGAAACAGTTCACAGCAGAAATGGGGCACTGGGAGAGGCACCACAAACTGCCTGGCTCCTGAGGCTTCTTTCTGCTCCTAACCCAAGGGCTAGGAAACAGCAGCAAAACTCAGTATTTAGGTAGGCTTTATATCTGAAAGAGGTAAAAGAGAGAAAAGGACTTTCTGACTTGAAACACACCTCTGCCTGCTTCTTTCTACGAAGCAAGCTCCAACCAGTTTATTAGCCTTTAAACTTGAACTAGACACATCTATGCCTGTTTCTCTCTAGGAAGTAGGCTACAAACAGTTCATTAGCATTTACACTGTTCACCTTCTATTGGTATGCAAACATCAGTTACCAGCTACTCTCAGCTTTCTTCCCCTCTTTCAGACCTAAAAAGGAAAATTTAGAAACAGTTTAAACTTTAAACTAGTTTGCCTCAATTTACCCTTTTAGACTTTGTGGGTTCATTCCATCATCCCCAGCCTTCTCAATCAAAATACCAAGACAAAGCAAGACTATCAGTGCAGATGAATTTATTTCTAAAAAAGTGATTTCCTAATAACTACAAAAGAAACATGTAAGGAAAACTCAGATTACTTTAACATTGTCCAAAACCTTTCTCAACATTGTCCAAAGTCCTTTCCCAGATTGCCTACAAATCCTCAGTCTCTTAGTCCTGATCATCTCACCAAAATCAGCCAGTTAGAGTTCATCTCCAGATGCTTGAAGACCTCTTCCTTTGGCGTGCTCCAACTCCTTTGGCGTGCTCCGTTGGAGTGCTCCAGCTCCTCCATGCTGTCTTTTCCTTGTCGTCCTCCAGGTTCTGTAGAAGAAACTTCATGGTACCAGACCCAACAAAGTTCACTTTCTTTTCAGGTTTAACTTTTGCACGGCCTCTTCCAGACACAAGTCAAACTCAGCAAAACAAACTCCAACACGGAGTTCAAATCTGCAAACTCTTTAATTGCCTTTAGTACACATGCTACTAATCTAGGTCTGCCAAAGGCTGCAGGCCCCAGGCCTTGGCCACATGGCCAAGTTCACATGGCTCACCTTTTCATCCTCCTACAAAATGGCCGATCTGCATCCCAAATCAGAATTTGAATCTCCATCTCTTTATGAATCTCCATCTACAATCTCTCTCTCTCAAATCTCTCTATCAAATCTCCCTTTCTTTGTTTCAAACTCCTTATATCTTCTTTCTGTTTTCCTGCCTTCCAGGAACAGCTACTGAATTATCACATTACAAAGAAAAAAACCTGTTTCCTCCTACTTTCCCCTTGTATCTTTCTGAAAGGAAATTCTAATTAAGGCCATTCTCACATTTTAGCATATCCTCCTTGAAATCTACAATCTTAAATAGGAGACAATGACATGGGGAGGGAGGTTGCCCCCTATCATATCTACTTATTAATAAAATTATCTATGATAATTCTGTGAGTGAAACTGGCAGACACAGATACCGGGAAGATGTGTTTATTAGTTCAGCCCTTTTGGTTTCCTGTGTAGAATAAGTGTCAGATGAACTTTTTTCAGTGTTTACATGGTAGATTTTTTTTTTTTT